>JALKBU010000062.1:0-100058 GCA_023091735.1 Trichomonas tenax | reverse complement strand
GTTAGGGCCTGGTTTGGCCACTCGAGGGCTTTGGAAGTCTCAGGCCGACCTCGCCATGCATCCAATCATGCTTCTGTTGAATAGGCATCTGGATGCATCTCTGCTAGATCACCAGGTCATCCTTCACAATGAGGCCACAACTACTCATAATGAAGTCTTCTTTGGCTTCCAATATGAGTTCAATCCATTTCAACCTATTGACACTTTTCCATTTTTTCCCGCACAAACATGTCACTTTCCTTTATTTTGACATACTGACTTTACATGCCAAAAATAAGTTACATGTCAGAAAAGCACGTTGTTCTATTATGTCCCAGTCCCTCTTGGTGAAAGTTCACTTTGATGCATTTCGAAGACAGAATATGAATCGCCTAGTAAAATAGAGCATTTGATTTTCATGAGTGAAGTGAATAACCTTACGGGCGTTCCGAACCCTTAAAAAGGGAAAAATAAAATATCCCCCTTTTTAATTTAATCGAACCCTTCAAATAAATTATTAATGGATGATTTTGGGCTTTGTAATCGGAAGAGATTGAAACAAGCACTGAAATCATACCTTGAATCGCTTCAATCGTTTCAGGCATTAACATTCATCGATGGAAATGATTTTTTTGGAAAAATAAAAATATCAATCCTATCATTAATAAACAAATTCAAAAATGACAATATAAACATAGATGAATCTATCATCTACATTTGGCATGCTATATTATATGAAACAAATTATCAGTTTTATCGCAACCAATTATTTTCTTTGATAAATAATGATCAAATCTTGTTTCATCCCATAATACAGGCAGCAAAACTACGATACAATAGCAATGAACAGTATGAAACATTACTAGACGAAATTATTCAATATTCAAATGAAATTTTAAGCGGCAAAACACAAATTTCCAATTACTATTCGTCGACAAAGTACTATTGGGTTCAGGATTTTCCTATTATTATTGAATCTTATGTTGATAATTTCGAAAATTCTGTTACTCCGTTTTTGTTTAATTTTCGTGCTATTATACAAAAGAATACATTGATTTCATACGATAACCTATTGATATTATCAAATTTGATGAATGTTTTAATTGATCAAAATTATAGCGATCAAATTCTTCACAGTTTCGTACATGAACTATTTAATCAAAACAGAATCGATGAATCAACAAAATTTGTTTTGTTTTTTAATGTATTTTATAAGTTTATCATTACAAAAACCGCAGGTTTTTGGATTAGAAACAAAGCATTGATAACACAGGCAACAGACATTATAAGACAAATATCCACAAAGAAATATTCAGAGTTGAATAGATATTTTAATTGGAGCTCATTTTTAAATATATTTCAAAAATTTCACAGTCGAGAATTCACTCCTTTTACTTTAAACCTAATAGCGTTGCAAGCAAACACATTTAAGTCAAGTTATTATCCACCATTCAGTCAGGAGTTCATTACATCATCTTTAAAAATCAATTTTCTAATTCTTCCTTTCATTGTCGAAATGATCAGAGATTTGAGGTCAATGATTACTAGAATATATGCAATAGGTGTAAATCTAACAGAAACCACAAAGAAGATTTATTTTGTTGATCAATTAAACCCAAGTAACTTCGTTTCTGAATATGACACAAAATTATTCACCAATGTAACTTTTCACGTTTTTTCAAGCTCTGAAGAAGCAGACAAACAGTATAAGAAACAATATAACATTATCAAGCAGTTCGTGCTTCAATCAGAAACAATCATTTCCATTATAGTCAATATGCTTCCGAATTTATTGTCAATTTATTCAAATGATAATCAAGTATCAAAAAATACAATTATTTTATATGTTTATTCGATAAGCATGGAATTAATAGATTTAATGATAGATGCTTCATACAAATTCACTCTGTTCATGCTATACAAACCAAGTGAAGAACTCAATCTTCCAACATTTTCATATCTGCCCAAAGTTTTGGTGAAAATTATTAATTCATTAGTTTTGCTTCCATTTAAAACAAATAGTTTGATTCTCAAAGGCTTAGCAAGAATGCTATATGATGCACACCAAAAGAACATTGTTACACTTGCTTTGGTCAATATCATTGGCTTGATTCCTCGTGAAGTAACAAGCAAAGATCCAAACGGTTTTCATTCTGAGTTTGCTTATTGCGTTGCTTCGATGATGGAAATTTTATATGCAAAGACAAACGAATTAAGAGAAACACCTATTGATATACCAGAAAACCTATATAGATACACGTTATTGTGCTTGAGAATTGGATCTCCAAAGGGTTCTGGAATTCCAAACAGAGTCTTTGGATCTCTTCTATTATTTTATTTCAAGACAATCGTTCATTCGATATTTCAAGGTCTTCCTTTTACCATCAATCAGCACACTGCTTTGCTGGCTATTCAAGCACTCATTGATGCTGATAATGATATTCACGCTAATCTTGAAATCAAGAAAAATAGAAATCTCAAATTTACACTTAGAGCGATTCCAATTGAATATATTCGTTCTTCAGCAAAAGTTACAGCAACAAATGCTTTGCTCGATTATATTCCATCAGAACTTGATATAGTAGGAATGCTTACTTTTAGCATGAGATTAAGATTCCGTTTCGAAGGAGCTTCGAACTATTTGACCTCAAAATTTGCGACGAAATTTAGTTCACACAACTTTTCTTTACTTCCAAACAGATGGATTGATTTTCAAGATTTGACACATGAGCAAGATTTCTTTGGTATTATTCGAAATTTCTCTGAGTTAGAAGAAAGTGTACAGCTAAAATTGTTTTCTGAGTTTGTGAGATTTACTCCCTTGATACTGCGATTATCTCACGTTGTCGATTTTGACAAAAAGAATATTGAATTCGGAAATATGGGATTCAATATGATCGAAATATTAAATGCTGTTTTGCTGAATAATCAAAACACAGAGGATCAATCCAGGCACATTTTCATTTTAGTTCAAAATTGTTTCGAATTGTTGATTAATTCATCATTTTCTGACGAAGAAAGTGTTTTTGTCGCAATGAACATTTGCATGAATCTTCTCTTCGAATGCTATAAATTCAAGAATATGGTTGACACAATCAATGGTTATATAACATATTTGATCTCAATTTTAGCTCCTTTATTTGCAAAAGGAAGTTCATTTTTGTTCTTCCTTTGTCTTCTTGATTTCATTGGAACAAATCGATCATCAATTGCTCAACACGCAGCAGAAATCGCTTCCAATTTCTTGTTTGAAGTATCAAAAATAGAAATTGATTCTGGCTTAATTTTCAAAGTTCTTGATTCGATAATTCAAAAATTTTCAAACGAATTTCATTTGTTTTCAATATTATCAGGATTTTCTTTATTGAATAGATTCTTCCCAAGATGTGTTGACTTACAAATGCTTAAATATTTTCTCGTTCAGCTGCATAACATCAAATCATCTGATTCACATTTCATTTCGGTCTTAGATATGTTTTTGCAAAATTATCTGAAGAATTTGACATCTCAAGAGAAAATCGATTATGTGATGCTTTTATTTGAAATTACTTGTCCACTTTCAACACCAATCAGAACAATTTTGATTAGAAGCTGCTTTGACTTGAATGCTGTTATCCCAATAAAGTCATTCAAAGAAATAGATTCTGATTCTCCGGTTATCTTCATGCAAAAGGTCACTCTTGTAAGTTCAATCAAAGTCGAATTTAACATTGAAAATGTTCCAAATATTTCTTCAAGAATCATTGAGTTTGTTTCGAAGAAACCAGAAAATATGAATCCACTTGAACACTTTTCGAGATGTGTTCAGTTCTTGTGGGCAGCTTTGAAAACTAATCAAGCTTTAATTTCAGTTATTTTGGTTAATGAATTTCTGATAACGCAGTTCATGAACATCATTTGTTATGCTCTCGCTTCCCATTTCGCTCCATTAGTTAATCTTTGCAAAGAAATTATAATAATGGTTAAGAACGCAAATCTTAGTTCCATATCGAAAAGCATTACAGAATTTTGTTGGAATCCAGAAAAAATCTTTTCACCATTTGGCTCTGTAGAAAGAATTACTTTTTATAGAAGATTAACAAGAATAACTCCAGAAGATTGTTCTATCTCTATTGTTGATATTTTTACGAACGCGATTCTTGAATACAATAACATGCCAACTTTAGACAAAATCAAATATCTTCCAAATATGGTCCAATTCATTAAAACATTCGGCGTTGAAAAATTAATGAATGTTGGAATATTTCATTCTAAAGTAACTCAGGTAATTGAAGGATCATCACCACTTTATAAGATTTTAAGCACATGTGTAAATATTTCAGCAGATCCCGAAATTCCTTTCTTATCTCTTGCAACAAAGTCTTTGGTTAAAATGGCAAGAATATTCCCAACAGAAACAATCAATTACTTATGTTTATCTAATTTCACTTCAGAGGATTCGATTTATTTCATTGGATATTTAATAGAAAACGACAAATCATTCGAATTGTTGAATGAATTAATCAGATTAATTCTTACAATGAATGAAAGCTATGCCATTAAGGTTCATCCTTTCGTTTTCAGGATATTGACAAAGTCTGAAATGATCAATCCAAATATTCCAAAAGTGGAAATTCTCATCAAGAAACTTTTCAACATATTTTATTTGCAATGCGTCGATGATACAAAAGTTAATGATTATACTTATGCGCAAATGACAGAACTTATGGTTTCAATGATATCAATCATCAAATATAGAAACAATATTCCGCCAATAATCGATTTTGCAAAAATATTCGAAATTCCAATTTTTTCAAGATCATATTTATATTTCAAGTTTATCAATGAAATAATCAAATTGCAAACACCAGAAACCAAATTTGAGATTATTAAATATGTTATTGATAATTTGGAATCACTTTCTCAAGCAACTTCAGAATTATTCATTTCTCATTGCATCGGAAAAGATTTGATACAATCAATTGATTTTGTTTTTGATATCATTAACAGTCATTCATTACATCAAGAAAAGAATGACAAAGTTTTCATTCATGCGATTTATAGACTTTTAAAGGTTAAAATACCATCAGACGAAATTATCAAAAGTTTGATTTTGAATCAATTACAAAGAAGTATAACTTCACAAGATGGAACAGTTTTCATTTATTCACTTAAAATATCGACAATTCTTTTGAAGAACAAAAAGTTTACCGCTTCGTTATACAATCAGATCTGCTGTTTAATCTTTTCATTTACCAAATTTATGTCAGATCCGTTTCTTAATCACGCAGTCAAATTTATAAAGAAAGGAAAAGAATTTTTATATGAAAACATTCCCCAAATTTCACTCAAATTAGGATTCCATTTTAGAAACAGAAATATGCCAATACCGCAGTTAATTTGCATTGGTAATTTCTTCATGAAACTTCCATTTTTGCTCGAATTTTTACCATTTTCATATCATCTTTTCATCTTAAGCATTTTCGATGAAAAAATCAAAGTATACAATACACCAAACGAAATATCCGATCTGTGTTTCCACATTGGAGACTTTTTCACTTCGGTGGAAACAGATATCAAAATATATCAAATGTTTGTCGACAAAAGTATCCAATTTATCATTTATATGCTCGAAATTTACAAAATCAATTTATTCGATGTTGAAATGATTCACGAATTATTCCAATCAATCATTCGAAAGCGAGACTGTGTTAAATTACAACCATCATTCATTACAGAAATCTCTGAAACAAATCTGAATCATTACACATTTGGTTTAGTTGTTTTAGCTTCAGTTTTCATGGATGAAAATCAATTAATCAAAGCAAAGCCAATTATCATTTCATCGATGCGATATGTTATTAATCAAAGCTTTGTTGTTAACTTATTCTTATTCGAAAGTTTGATTACTTCAATTTGCAGATATCAAAATGCCTTTAACGAATTCAAGATGTTGATTTTCGAGCTACTTGATTATATTTTAGAAAACTTAACGATCGACTCAATGCCTGTTCTAACAATAACTTTGAAGACATTAAAACTCATGACAGAGTATAAAAACAAAACTATTTTCACCGATGTTCACTCTAAAAAGATTGCTCAAAAAATCAATGATAATCCATTCCACCCTTCATCAGTTTTCATTGTTAGAACAGCAATAGATCTCTTGGAGTTTGATATGTATTACGCACAAATAGAGTTCATAGAGAGTATTGTTCAACTTGCAAAAGGAAATGAAAAAGCTGTTTATGCATATGCAGAAGTTTTCGCAAATTTCCCATATTCTGATCATATTTCACAATCAGCAAAAGATATTTTCATTTCTAATTTCCCAATTGTTATTCAAGGAGTTGATTCATCTATTATTGAAAATGTCATCAAACTTATGAAACCAGAACAAATCTCCAATGAATTCGATATCAAAATGCATTTTGTTTTGGCCAAAAAAGCAGATCCAACAACTTGCATTCAAGAACTTGATTACATTAGAAAGAGAATTCCAGAGAATCCATGTGATGCTTTGCTGTATTTAAGTGATATATTACCGATTGAATTTTGGGAGAATAACTCAATTCCAATTATTGCAGGAATCATTTGTCCAAAAGATAAGAATTGGTATCCAATTTTTGCTCTTTCTTCTTGTTACAATACATTCACATCAAATCTTTTGACCCCAATTTTACTGAATACCTTTGATGAAGAAAAAATAATGAATTATCAGACGATATTCCACAAATTGATCCAAAATAGAAGCAATTTAAAGCTGATGAATGCTATTGAGGCATTTTTGAATCTATTCAGAATGAAAAACATTCCATTCCCTTTTGAGAGTTTTCTAGTTGCAGAAAAACTTACAGAATCATATTCATTTGATATAATCTCGAAATTGCAATCATTTGATATTCAACATTTAACTCCACATCCCTCAGATTGGACGAAATTTAGCATTTTACAAGAAAACTCATCGATTGATCAAAATATTGTTTTGTCATTATATGCATTAGGAAATTATGAATCAGCATTAAATTGCTTCAATGAAAATGAATGTAGTGAAATGATAATGAAAATTTATGATGATTGTTTACTTAACTCAGGATTTAATCTTGAAAACATGTTGAATAATTCTTTGTTGTTCTCTGAACAAGTTGCTGATAAATTAGTTCTTGCTGATAGATTACTCCAAGAAAATAAAAAAGAAGAAGCTCTGAATTACATAAATGAAAGCAACTTCTTGCTCAACAAGATTTACACAAATAATCATCATGAACTCAAAGCTTATGATGTTGAAAGACTTCTTTTAGTTTGCAATGTCATTTCGATAATGAAACACAAATCTGAAAATATTCCATTATTGGATATTCCTGATGCACCACAAGTTTTCAATTATTATTGGGACAGATTCTTCAAGAGATTTTATCGAAAATATAAAGGAGAAAACATCAAAGAATTAAAAGCAACAGGCGGCGAAGTTTCTTTCATTGTTGACAGATTGTTTGAAAATGAATTTGAAAATGTTGTTTGCATTACAACAAGAAGATTAATAGGAATTGGACTTGAACAAATCAATAATTACTTCAACAAGATGGATGCAAAAATATCGAATAATGAAATCATAACTCCACAAGAAATGATGAAGTTTGCTCATTTTTCATTTCATTTCTTCATCCATTCTCCGTTATTTGTATCTTTTAGAGTAACATACACAAGTTATTATCACGTTTTGAAATCATCCATTGACCAAGTATCGAAACAAGTTGCAATGGCGAGAATTATTACATTACTAAGATTTGCTTCTTCTTCAACAACAGATATTTATCTTTATCAAAGTTTAATTCAAGAGTTTTCTTCAATATTTGATCCCGAAAATGAATCAATTCTTTTCAGATATATTTCAGAATTTGTTGATATTTCAAGAATTGATTGGATCTTTGATATTGTCAACAAAATATTCCAAATTGTTCCACACAGAGCGATTTTATACTGTAAAATTTGCTCACACAAGAGACTTCGTGATTTAGAAAACAAAGCTCAGTCATTCGATAATTCACAATTAATGGTGATGAATATAGCATCAGAAAATATTGGCATTGCTTTTAATCTCGTTAGCGATGAAAATTATTCTCCCATTAGAGTTCTTGTGAAGTTTTCAAGAGAACTTTCGAAGCTATCAAGAGAACAGTTTGAGCGAATCAATTGGAATGAAATGCGTAATTCACATTCACTTAACATTTTAGAAAAATGTTTCTTGAATATTCCTATTAAAATACTTGAACAAATTGATCTCAATCAGTTATATGAAGTCTCTACAAATGTTAATCTGTTGTTTGAATACTTAGATTCCATTTTCCACAATGCAAAAGAAATAAAACAAAAAGTTCCTTCTTTGATCTCAGAGTTCAATAAATATTTGCCTTTCGTCTTCAGTGATCAAGACATGAAATCTATTGTCAATATTATCAGAGTATATAATGATGTTCATTTCATTTATCCAGATTTATTCATTATTAGATTCACATCATCAATAGGAGAATGCAATACTCTTGCGATACAAAAACACGATGTTGATAAATCGATTTGCATTCCTTCATTTTTGTCAATCGTCAATTGCATTCACTCAATCTTCAACAGAAATTATGCAACAACAGCTTCATCAATTGTTATCATACAGCCACAAAACATCGAATTCGATGAAAAATTCTCAGGATTACCTTTCTTTGAAGAATATTTTACACTTAGTGATCTATTTTTATCTTCAACAGGTCAATTAGTCCAAGATTGGATAGAACAAAACATAGAAGATAATGAACCAAATGCAAAAGGACAAAAGAATATATCAACTTTAAATACAAATTGTTTGCGTGATTACATAATGAGAAAAGCATATTTTGCAAATAATTTACCTGTTAGAAACACACTTTTGCATTATTTCAGTGGTGTGAGTTTCATTCGAGAAATCTTTGAAATTCAATATCAATCTTTATCCCATTTCATTGTTGACTCGAAATCTCTGCAGACTTTAATAATATTCAACGATTTTCAAAACATTAAATCAACTGAAGAATCATCAATTAGACTTTCACCGAATATTGCAAATGCTTTCATTTCGCATTTCACAGGAGAGATAGTTTTATCACTATCAACTTGTGCTTCCGCTATTCTCAATGAACTCGAATCATTCAGATCATTTTCAGAATTATTCTTTGCCCATTTTTGTGAAAATCAAAATGAAATTGTTTCAAAAATTTCATCATTAGAAGATAAAATAATCAATTTATGTGCTCCACAGACATCAGATTCCACGAAAGAAGAGTGTTTATCTTGGTACAGGAATATGAATGATCTCATCAATAAATCAATGAACCCTCTTTTACAACCACCACATGAAATACCATGGTTTTAAATTATATTATTGTTTGTTATTAATAAAATCATATCATTTATTGTTTGTTATAATAACATATATAATTTCATGTTTATTTAGTATCAATAGTGTATGATTGAACAACTTCTGTGCCAACTTTCATTGGCTCATTTTCAGCAACTTTGAATCCAAAGCTGAAAATGAGTTCGTAAACTACACCTGTCACTCTGATTTTATTCTCTTCACAGTTCTTCATCATGATTTCAGATAGTTTGTCAACATTTCCAAGAATTGTGAGAGATGGAAAATCAGCACTGATGACACCTGCAATAAAAGGACCTCCTGTGTTGATACTGATTTTCAGGCCGAAATCAACTTCTGTATGTTCTTTGATTTTATCCTTCATCTTAATGATATCAACAGCAAATTTAACAGATTCTTTTGCATGTTTCTCTGGTTTGTTGATTGACATAAACAATCTACCAGTATAAACATATTTTCCTACGAATGTATTGAGTTTGTTTAATGTCGTATATTGTTGCATCAATTCATCGAAGCATTTGTAAATTATCGAATATGCTTTAAATTTAACTGCAGGATCGAGATCACCTTTCATTAGTATTTGGATTCCTCCAATAGAAACAGAGTGGATTGTTGTTGAAACAGAATTTTCTCCGTTTTGAAGATCATTGAGAATATCATCTGGAATGACAATCTTAAGCATTTCTGTGATTGCTTTTTGATGAGCAACTATTTTAGCTTCAGCAGATTTGAAATGCGTTACATCATTAACAACCATTGCTATTGATGCTACAGGAACCGCTTCTTTAGGAAGTATTGGATGGGTGTCGTTTAATGAAATGCAAATAACGAATGCATGAACATCGGCGCCATTTTGATTCTTTGTGGTTAAATTGCATGAGAAAGTAACATCTGCTTTTTTATCGAAAATATTGAACATCCAAAGAGAAAGTTCATCACAATTGAGATCTTTGATGAATTTAATTCCAGGAAGAAATAAAGGAATCCATAACAAAGTCAAACTGCTGGTTAAACCAATGAAAACAGGAACTCTTAGCTCATTGACACTTGCAGAAGTGATTGCACTTAAATCATCCGAATCATCTTTGTTATCTTGATTAATCTTCTTCCTAATTTCAGCACTTGGAAGAGTTGAGAAGCACTTTGCGATTTCTTCTATTTGAACTGTAAGTTCAAAGAAGTTCAACAACATTGGAAACAAATAAATTAATAAAGTAACAAGCAATGATAAAACCAAATAGTTGATATTGCTTGAAATTGCATCAGAGAACGTAACAGATGAACCAATTGTAACAAGAAGACTCTTGAGTTTATCGTAAACGGTGAATGATTTGTTGAAATATGTTTCACCAAATTCTGTTGTGATAATGTATCAGAAATGTCGACCTGTAACTTACAATTATTATTAATTTTTGTGATATTGTCTTTAATAAATTGAATTTCATCGGAATCAACTATAAATGATGTAATTATACTGTTATATGCATATCTGAGAGCATGTTTTTGCTTCTGATCTTTTATTGTTGCTTGAAATAGAAGAAAAAACAAAAGAAACATAAAATCAAATAAATAAGGTTATTTGGGTGTCCAATATATTGTTAAAAACCAAAAAATATCAACATGTCAATACATAGATTTATCATTTATAACAAAATTTTGATCAGCTGTAACTGTAATCATCTTGACGATTATTTTGAATTCAAAAGGTTTTGTAAATTTTTCAAAAATTAAATCAACAAATTGATAATTTATTTATACTCTGCATGCCTCATTAATCAAATATTACGATAAAATGCGACATTTTATGAATTTTTGAAAATTTGAAAAAAAACTCAAAAACTCTGGAATTTATCAATAATTACTCTTACATGGGTACGCCATGATAGCTTTATCAGTAAAACAAAAAGAAAATTGGAATATTTCACTAGTTTTTTTTTTTTTTATGAAATTATAGCTTCACATTTATATGTTGAAGATGCCTGAGAAAGTTATATTTCTCTGTTGATGTTTTAAAGGTGTTTGCACTCCTTCCGCCCAGCCAATTTGTCCCCTGCTCATAGGGTAGATACTAGGCATCATATATAGTGTCCCTACAGAAATAGAAAGTTAGGTAAGGAGGAAGACACCCAAAAAATCTGACAGGGTGTCAAAAAATAGTGCAAGAACCTTTTGATGTTTTATAACACATGATTGATAACAACAAATTGTGGAACAATTTCCACTATTGTCTCTAATTGTACAGTGCTGGATTCTCATGTTTATATCATGCATAAAGATTATTCCTCTTGAGTTTGTTGCTTAAGTGTTAACAACATTACAAAAATCGTATAAATAATCTCCAAAAGAATGATGTAAACATACATCGTCTATTGCATGATTCGACCCAAATGTAGGATAAGAGAGGAACCCAGTTTTGTTAGAAGAGAATAATTCGAATCCAGACTTTCCATACAAATTATTTTTTGAACTATTTAATGATTTAATACTTATTTTTCCATAGGTTATACATATTGGGGCCGACCAAGTTTTACATGAACAAAAGCAGACAGAACTTTCAATAACATAGTTTAGTTTATAGGACAATATATATATAAAGATTCCATTGTCATCTTTGCTTGTGCACAAAAACGACTTTGAATGGCTCCTCTGTTGTCATATCTAGATATCTAGAACAATTATCGAATTAGCAATAAAAATGAAGTAAACATTTTGAACTTAATTCGATTACAAGCGAATTGCAATCCTCAAAAATGCTTTTGCACATATTAATTGATTTTTTTGATTTTTAAAATGTCGCATGAATTGCATTAGAAAGAGTATGAAATTTTTGGACATGGATCCTCAAAATACTCCTCCCATATTTCTGGAGGAGCAGAGTCCTGATGATAAAATATTCGTTTTAAAAAACTGTTGTAAAATCGTTGTAAAATTATTAAATCTTATTTTTATTTGATGAGAAATCAAACTGTTTGTGTGAGGAGTGACTCTGTGAGAGTCTCCTTCTTAACCCAACCGGATTTCTTCATGCAGCACTTAACTGAGAATCCGACGATGATTTCTGTGAGAATGATGATGCCTACGATATAGCAACTTGCAATGATGATCACTGTCTTCCTTGGCATCTTCTGGTGTCGCTTTGGTGTTGGAGTTCTCAATGGTGGACAAACTGTTGTTGTCTTGACTGCAACTCCAGCAAATGTTGTGTCTGGGTAATAGTTTGCGACTTGGACCTCAACTTGGGATGAATGTTGTAAGTGGTCCACCAAAGCTTTACCTCCAACAGCTTTGTTGGAGCAGTAAATGATTGTTTGGAGTGACTCTGTGGCGTTAAATGCATTAACTTCAATCTCAGTTATGTCTCCAAGGAACTTTATTGAATGAAGTCTGTTGCATCCTTGGAAAACATTGTTGGATAATCTGGTGAGATTTTCGGAACGAATTTCGATGGTTTGCGATTGATGTAACATGAAATGGGACAACAATGTTTGTTGCTGCGATGTGGGAGAAAGCATTACTTCTGATAGTCTTGAGAGATTCTGGAAGTTCAAAGTTTTTGAGGAGCTTGCAATAACTGAAAGCAGAAGACCAAATTGATTCAACTGAAGGCCCAAACTTCACTTCTGTGAGCTTCTCGTTGTAAAAGAATGCTTGACTCGGTATTACTTTTATTTTCTTAGGAATTGTAATTGATTCTAATTTATTGAATTTGAAGCAAGCTTCACCCATGTATACCAATGATTCTGGAAGATCTAATGATCTCATAGTGCACCCTTAGAACGCTGATTTCCTTATTTCAGAAAGTTCTGGAGAAAATTTGATCTTGGAGAGCGAACTGCAAAAATAGAAAGTATAATCGCATATATATGTGATATTGCTGATATCTGCTTCAACAAGATTCTTGCAATTAGAAAATGAATAATCGAAAAGTGTATAATCAATGCTTCGTTAGTTTCCCAAAATGTTAAATCAGATATTCCAGAAAGATTTCAATATTACGAAGAAGAGAGAAAAATCTCTCTTTTCTTCATAAATAATAAATAGAATCTTCTGACAAATATTTTGACAATTGTCAAAAAAAATAATTTATTATTCCGAGGTCTGCAAACTCTGAACTCGAAATTAAATCAAAACTGTTCTCTCTGGTTTTGTTATATAGATTAAACATCGAAGTTGACATTAATGAAAGTGTCGATTAAAAATGATAAAATCTATGTTTTTTATTGTAATATCTGTTTTGAAATTTGAACAAATTCACGTCTCATTTCGATAATATTCAGAAGAGGATTAATTCCTTTTGTGGATTCAAATATCGCAGGAACGCAAGAACGAGGGATGAAGAGTTCGTCAACGAAGAGTGATGCAGGTTCGCCCCAGTTATCGGATGAAAGTTGTGAATCAAGATTGTTGATCCACTTTGTCGCGATTTCATGTTTGACTTCTTTTGTTAATTTATCGAGCATCTCTGTGATGATAACTTGTTCGCATTTAATGTCTTCGTTTCTGATTGTCGATATTTGTGTAAGGACTTTAGTGCGAACAGCAGGAATATCATTCATAACAAGCAAGAAAACAACAGGAACGAGTTTTTCGCTCTTCAACAATATTGCTGTGATAGAAGCAAGAGATATATGAACTGGAGTCATTCTTGATGAGAAATCGATGCTGTCATTGATGAAAAGATCTCTGCAGTTCTCGATGAATGAAATATCTGGACTGTCGACGAATGATAATAAAGAGATTAATGAAGCCCGCAATGCGACAGAATGCGCTCTGTTGATGAGAGAAACAATCTCAGGAAGCTTCGATGAATGAATTGAGTTTTGTTTGAGTTTCCTTGCTAAGAACTGTGAAGCATTGATTGAGAAAGCTTCATTTGCATCAATGACTTCATCGCTGATGATCTTTGATAAAAGGAAGTCGATCATCTCTTTCGGAGCATCTTTATCGCCCCACTTTCTCAGAAGAGCAACAATTGTGCGCTCTGTCATCTCTGTTGAGAATTGACCATTGAACGCAAGTGCTGATGCTTCATCGGAGATGAAGTGTCCTTGAACAACACGAAGTGGCTGCAGGTTGACTTTGACTGCAGACGCGGCAACTAAATAGTCTTCACGAGCCATCGGTGGGATGACATTGACATCCATGTAAGGAACGAAGCATCCTGTGACATCTTCGACTTCGCAGATTGCACGCATTGCAAGCGCACATCCATGGAAGTTGTTCCATCCAAATCCGCACATTTTCTCAGAAAGATTGTCGAACAACTTCTTCCTTGATGCGATTGGCGAAACGGCGAGTAATGCGCGAGAGGCAACTCTCCTCACGCGTGACAATCTTGATGAAAGATGATTCATAACTGCATTTGAAAGATCTTCGTCGCCTGTGTCTGGTTTGAAGAGCTCCAATATTCCAAGTGCCATGTAAATTGCATGTGTGCATTTCGAATGAAGCGCCTTCAGAATTGTGTCACGAGATCCTAAAATCTTCGCGAAGAACTGGAATCGAATGATTGATGTGCTCGCAGCTGCATCGACACCACCGATGTTGCATGTCTTGTGGAGGAATGCAACGAGTGTCAAATCAACGGCAGAAATGACATCCCAACTCTTGAATCTGTAGCAAGCATCGAAAACGCATGCTAAGATATCTCCGAGCATTGGTTCACACTTTGCAGATGCTTCACTCTCATTGACAATAGCTTTGAGAATGTTCATCGCGTTTGCTGCTTCGACGGAAGATTCTGTTTCTCTCACTAAGCAGATGAGCGCTGTTGTGAGTCTTGTGAACAAGTTCAGTGGTGAAGCTGTTGGTTCTGATCTGATCAATGCCAAAGCAAGGAATGGAAGACCAGCTGATCTGCGCATATTCGCCATATCATAGCCACTGAGAGCTTGAATCAACTGCGTTGAGAAATCATCGGCAACTTGTTGCTTGCCAATGAAATAGCAGAGTTTGAGCAATCTTTCGAGTGTTTCAATGGATTTGCAAACAAAACCTGGAATTCTTGTGTTGAAAAGAGATGAAAATACAATCCGTGTTGTGTTTTCGATGTTCTCTTGTGTGATATCTGATTTAAGCTTTTTGCAAATATATGAAACAACAGAGAAGAACTCCGATTGGATTTCCCAATGCTTCGTTTGTAAATGTTGTGAAGCAACGATCTCGAAGATCTTATTCGTGAAGAAATCGCTCTTTTCAACCATTGTGTCGCCTCTCGACAATAAAATCTTGAATTTGCAAAGAAATTCGGCATCAAGCTGTGGGAAATCTTGTTCTGTGACTGTGACAGCAACTCTATCTTCTGCTCTAAGAACAAATTTATCAATGTCTTCTGAATGCAAGTTGATGAAATGCTGCTTGATTTCTGGTCGCTTTGCGTGCATTCTCATTGTTGAAATGACCTGCTGTCTCAAGTCAAATGCTCTATCATTGAGAAGAGAAGCGAGCATCGTCATGTCCTCTAATGTTCCTATCTCTGGGAAATACTTCCATATGTTTTGGCAAATAACGTAAGCGAACTGTCTTTGTGATGGAATGAAGTTTGATCCCATGTGTTTCGTTGTTATTGACATAATGTTAGATAAGAATTTGTTTGTGTCTAATGTTGAGAACTTCTTTCCTTGCGCTTGAATTCGCTTGAAAAGTTCGTTGAATGAGTCAGCAATCGCTGTTTGATGGATTGAAGAATCAGTCAACAAAATCTTTTCCATGTCGTTGATGAAATCTTCGCAATCTTGCTCTTTGTATGGGAATCCTGAATATGCGAATGCGTGAAGAGACCTGCATCTGAGGTCCCAATTTCCACTGCTGCGGCCATAAATTAAGTCCGATCTCAAACTGTCGATGAATCCTTTTTCTTTAGAAACTGATGGAGCAGAAACAACTAACTCGAATCTCAGCCATGAACGAGCAAACTGATTTTGGATTGCATCCGTTTTTTCTTTCATCAGTGAAACTAAATCTTTGTTGGCTCTCATTAATGGGAATAAAAGCGCATTGAGTGGCATCAATGATGATGTTTGTGGAGTGTTCAGAGCATCATTTATCATAACATCAATAAATGAAATGCAAATGTCTCTCAATCCTGTGAATGATGCGATGCACTTTGCGATGAATGGTTTGTTGTTTTGGTCATCTGATGCTTTGAGAAGCGTTTCTAAAAGTGCAATTGATCTATCTGGATGAACATATTGCAAAAGCGTTGGCATAACATATTTCTTAAGCTTCGAATTCCAAGGAATATCAAGGAATGTGTCAATGAAATAGTGGCATATTTCATATGTGTTTCCATCCTTCTCAGCTCTCTTGATGATTGCATCAAACAATCGGCACAATGCAAGTCTAACTTGATCGTTCGCTGTCGAGAAATCTCGTAACATTGATTCTGCGCATTGAGGCAATCTGTCCATCATTTTTGTGATTGTTGTGATTGTAAGTGTTGCTGCGTTGTAGCAATTAGTGAGAACATCTGGATCTGTTGTTGTCTTCGACATACAATAAGCGCGGTCGAAAACGAGTAAAGCGTCATCTGGAGATTTCATTTCGCGAGATAATTCTGCAAGCAAAAGAACCATTCTCTGCTTCGTCATCTTGGAATTCAAGTGGTCCGCAAGATGATTGCCTGAATACACTCCTTGAAGAGTTTCAGTGGAATGAAGTTGCAGCATCGAACTTGCGATGAATCTGATGGCGCTAAGTGATTCATAGTTCATTTCGTGGTTCGCCACACTGAGAAATGCTGTGGTGAAGTAAGAAAGAAGTTTTGTTGATTCAAAATCGTTATCTAAACTTTGAATGCTGATTCCGAAGTCGAAATTCTCTGTGTATGCAAAAAATGCTTCAATAACTTTTGGAAGGAACTTAAATGAATGCTGTGGGAACTTTGAAATGTTCATACAAATGATTCGAACGAAATTTACTTCATTTCCATCAAAAGAGGGTTGATTTCCGTACATCGTCCAAAAGTTAATGAATGCACATACATTTGGGTCGTTAGTTTCCCAAAATGAAGATTTGAGTTTTTGAATACAAAGATTTGTGAATTCTTCGCCTAATTCTTTAGCACTAACCTGAACAACTGCATGTTGTAAGAAGTTATTTGGGAAAAGTTGTGAGTTTTGATCACAAAAGAGGATGGACAGATCAATTATCGCTTGTTTTGCGTCCTTTTCGAGAATAGACTTGAGAATGTTGTCCGCCTGCCTTAGTGTTTTGTTGGAAATGACGACATCTCTTACAAGCAATTCTTGAATTTCTTCCATTTATAATTTTTTTTCTTGACCAAATCGAACGATAGAAAATTTTGGAAAATTAATTTTTTCGAATTTTATTTATAAAATATTTATTTTTTGATTTTGATTTAACTACAAATGAAATCTATTTAAATAAACATCTTTTAAAACACATTTACTTTTATATTATAGCCCAATTTTTCCAACAAACTTTAAATATCAAAATTGAAAATTCAATTGATATAGAATTTCATACATAAATATCTCTATATAATACGAACTAACTGCAGTCTAATATGGGACGAGATTGTTTAACGACGCCTCCAAATCAAACTTAATTAATTCAAGTGATTTGCTTTATCATGAATGCTTTATCTACATTATGATAAGTTGAAAAGATTCGCATCTTTACATAACATTCTCTGGATATTTCTGTTAGTTCTGCTTTCGTTTCATGTGAAAAAAAAAAAGATTTTTTTATGAATAAAGTTTTTATTTTGACATTTGTCAAAATATTTGTCAGAAGATTCTATTTATTATTTATGAAGAAAAGAGAGATTTTTCTCTCTTCTTCGTCATATTGAAATCTTTCATCAAAACTCTGCGCCTTCCTCTCTGTGGGAAGAATACTACGAAGCACCTTCTCCCTCAGAAAACTGCTCCTTTCTTAATAACAACTGCGACTATCGTTCATTAGTTAATAATATTTACACCTACAGCTGCACATTCTCAGATTTTGAAAATGACACTATTGAAATTGAAACAGAAAATACAAAATTCCTCCATTCTTATTGTTTCTTCGAAAACTGCATTAGAATAGAAAATGGTGGCGCATTTCACTTTTTCTGCAATGGATCTATTGTTCAACATCGCTCTTGCAATAAATACAACGATAACAACATCTGAAAGTTACGGTTTGTTCTCTTATTCTAATTTAGTTGAACGGGGTTCAAATCCGAACACTTTTGAAGAGATTTCCGTTTGTCTTTGTTCGAGTGAAGTTGCTTTTGCTCCAGTTTATTGTAAATGTGGAGAAATCCGATTTCTTTCATCGAATATCACGAAAAACACCGCTTGTTTTGGTTCAGGATTTAGATCATCTGAGTGTATGGATTTCCCAGGAAAATTCAAATTTTCAACATTTGAATCCAATAACGCAACAGAATCTACTTGCTTATATCATGAATATACAGAAGAGTTTTATGAATTCTGCAATATCATAAACAACTTCCAATCATCCACAAATCGGGGCCTTATTTATAAGAGTCTTTATGGAACCCTTTACGTTTACAACTGCACAATTCGAGGCAATAACGGTCCAGCATTTTCCGGTGCTGGTGGGGATGGTGATAGTTATTTTGAATTCATCGACTGCAACATTGACACCTTCTTCTTATTTTTTTACTTTTTTCAGGAATTATATTCTGAGTCATCTTTCAATACAGAGATGCGAAGCTATTTTTCCTTTAACTTCAGAATCGAACATCAAAAATCAAGAGCAAACTATTGAAATTCCTCAATATTCATTGAGAGATCTTTTGTTTTGTTTCGCAAACAAATTGTTTATAAAGAGTCCTCAGTAAAATAAAATTCTTTTTCTCATTTTTGTTTATGTTTGAGTTAATATTTTATCTAGAAAAGATCGAAAACATTTATGAACCAACACAGAACATGAAATTCATCCTGAAGATATCATCGCAGTCCCAACAACGTCAAGAACTGTGGAAATCAAAACAATTTAGTTTTTCTAAATTAATCGAAATCAACGAAACGATTGGATTCCGATTTCTCACAATCGGCAAACTATTTTTCGACATTTACAAAGTGATTCCTATCGAAGGGCAGATTTTATTTTCATCAATCGAAGTCAATTTATCTGAAATCAAACTCAACGAAACGAATATCTTTCACAGCAAGGAAGGGTCGACAATTTACGTTAAAATATCAAATCTGAAACTCATTAATGAAGAAATTATAAATGAAAATTCGCCAAAAATTGAAGAAAAACTCTTAATAACAGCAATATCTAGCTCTAATTTGAATTTTACTCTGATTCATGATTCTAAAATGCGCTCTTTCACTGATTTATCATCGAAATACCAGTCAACTCTTCGAAATGCGAAGTTTTCTTCTAATAAATTAGGTAATTACTTTGAAAATTCTGTTTTACTGGATATTGGGAGTACATTTTGCATATGGAACAATTTTCAACCAATAATTTCAACAGATTTGAATGATTATATTACAATTTCGGTTTATTCTCTTGCAAATGACACAATTGGAGTATTGTATTCATTTCAGATCAGAATGCAAGCTAAAAAATCGGTAATTCCACTGAAGATTATTCATAACATGGATAATAGCTTCAAATTCACACCAGAAAATATCACTTTGGATTCTACATTGATTTTTGATCAAATTTCGAAATTTTCTAAGTCAAAGATGATATCACCAAAATTAGTCACTGATACACCAGTAATGTTGACAAATACAAAGATATCCGTTTCTCTTCATGCAGCAGGAACGGAATCTCTCGACATTTACGCGATTTCACTGAAAAATTCAGGAGTTGTTCATGAAACATGTTTCTTTAATCAAAAAACTTCCTGGGGTCAAACGATCACATCAGAGAAGTCAAATTACTCCAGAAATGTCTTAAATATTGACATAATGAGATTCCATACGGACGCTTCACACATTGTGTTTTCTGTTTTATGCAATAAAGGCACTCTTAAAGATGTTGTCGGAAGTGAAGTCAAGATCAAAGATGGAAAGCAGAAATACATGTTCGCCATTCCCAATTGTGATGATTCAGCAGCATTTGTTTGTTATCTGATGAAATCAAACGGAAAATGGTATCTCAATGCTTTGAATCGAACAATTGAAGCGAAGTCATTAAATGGTTTATCAAACAATATTAGAGAATACTTCTATCCAACATCCAACCAAAACTTTATCGTTGAGTGATTGAACATTGTTTATTTAAAATATCATTATTATCATATAGAATATTATATATTCATAAGTAAGAGATTCATCTTATAATAATATTGAAATGACCGGGAAAAAAGTTGCACAAATTAATCTTCATGAAATTACATTTCTAGAAGCTTCCAAACTATATATAATGTTAGATCTAAGGTATTACCAAGTAATAATAGACGCATAGAGAAGATTTTAGGTGTTTAAAGATTCCTAATATTGAAGAAAAATAAAATACCTTTGCTTTTGAGATAGAGCATAATATATAATGATTTGATGTGCTGTTTCAATATAAAAGAAGTCTCCTATAGCATGTGTATATTATATTTTAAAAGGATGATAAAATTACGAATATTCATTGCAAATTATATTGTAGTGTTTTTATCTAATTTTGACAACGTAAACTGTCAAATAGATATATTTGTTATGTAAAAAATGAATTCTAACCTTAAATCGAAAAATTGATTTTTTGCGAATTTAAAGTGAAAACCGACGTAAACTTTATATAGGAGAATCAAATTTTAGAAGAGAAATAAAATCATGCAACGGTTTTTCAAATCACAGTCAAAAACATATAAAAATTAAAAAGTGACATATAATGGTTGCTAAAATCCTGGTTATTGTTCTTGAAGCGAAAGGTGTTCCGAAATGCGATGTTGCGGGATGGGCAGACCCTTATGTCGAAGTCCGCGTTGGTGACAAAAAGGAGAAAACGAAGCCAAAGAAGAATAAAAAGAATCCAAAGTGGGACAAGCGTTTCAAATTCCCCATCAAATCTACGTCCGAACAGATCAACATCCGTCTCATGGATGAGGATACATTCACAAAGGATGATGAAATCGGCAAATTAACACTCCCAATCGAGGGACTTGAACCATATAAGGCAATAGTACAGTGGTTCCCAGTGCAGCTAGCTTCTGACATGCATGCAGGAAAGGAACCAACAATGATCAGATTAGTTCTCGAATATCGTCCATAAACTATATTTCTAACCTCACTCTACAATAAATCGGATTTTCATTCAATTTATATTGGTGTTTACGTGGAATATACATTATAATGAAAAAGAATTATAAATTTGGAATTTGCTATTGTATTTGATAGGCTTTATATAGCATCGTGGTATTGTATTCGCTTTGGTATTTGTATAAATTCAAAGAATAAGATATATATCTATAATTAAACATGATTTAAAAATATCAAACGTTAACTTTAATTTAATTATGAAGAAGTTCATAGTTTTGTTGCTTTCTCATGCAATTGATACCCTGCTTGTCCTTCTATGGCTAGTTTCTAATTTAAAATAATATTATTTTGACACGTAAAAATCAATAAACAATTGAAACTGGCGCAATATGACAAGTAAAGTAGGAAATCGAACCTTAATATCTCTTATTGATATTTTTGCGATTTTGAGGTGAAAAATTGAATAAGAATATCACATAAAGTTAAATTATAGAATGAAAACTAACTCTGCAACGGTTTTACATAAATAAGTTTTGATGACAAAAAATCAAAAAATAAAAAAGTTTGTCACATAGGTTCTAGAAGTTAGAGGCATTCCTAAAACAGATCCTGTTGAATGGTCAGACCCTTACGTCGAGATCACTGCTGGCGGCGTTAAACGTAAAACTAAGCCGAACGAGTTCAAAAAGAAGTGTAAATTTGGCAAGCGCTTCAAATTCCCGATCAAAACCATGCCTGACTAGATAGATGTCCGTCTCATGGATGATGATACGTTAATGAAGGATGATGAAATCGGCAGATTTTCTATTCCAACAAAAGGACTTGAACCATACAAGGCAATCGTTCAATTGTTCCCTTTAAAAGCTGATCATAAATGACATCCAGCAGAAGAATCTACAATAATCAGATTAGTTGTTGAATTTTTTCCATAAACTAAATTTCAAACGATGATTCTCAAATAAAATGGATTTTGAATTAAATTACAATCTGTGTTTGCACCTAACACTCCAAAAGCTAATATAGATTTATCTTCAATATATCAAATATTAATATTAATATTATTGAGTATAAAATTTAATATGAATAGACATTTATTAGGGGGTATATAATCAAAAGAACAGAAATCAATATCGCAAATAGTTAAAAGAAATCAATAAGCATTGATATTATGATTTAACAGCAGCGTATATGTTTTATCTTGGAATTATATATTATAATCTTCGATAGGAAAATGATAGCTTGCATTTTAGATATTGTTATAAAGAAATAATTTATATTATGTTAATATGACGATTAGTAAATTTAACTAATAAATATATTGGTACTATGGCCGAGCGGTCTAAGGCGGTGGATTCAAGTCCCACTATCGAGAGATGCCTGGGTTCGAACCCCAGTGGTACCAATTTTTTTTATTTTTCAAAAAAATGATTGTAATGTATTCAATATATTTTTGATTTTTAGTCTTTTTTCACTCTTTAGAGTCTAATTTAGATAGCTATTCCAAAATTGAGAATCAAAAATTTTTAATGGAAAATCAAACTCTTCTCGAAGATAACAAATTCTCATTTATCAGCTTCGGAAAGAAGCTCCTCCACAGGTTCAGGTACGGCTCTCTCCCCTATGGTAACAACGTCATCGACGCGCACAATGATTTTTCCGCATCTTGGGGTTTTCAATATGATTCTCATCCGGGACCGATCAATGAGGCAATCACCGATGCCAAGAACTTGAACAGGTCTTTGTTTATTTTCATATATTGTCGCGAAAACATGATGACTCACAGAGTTATTAATGTTTTATCTTCCGACGCTGTTTCTCAGGAGATGCAAAGGAGCTTTTTGTTCCTTCCTTTGGATGTTACGACACCTGATGGAATAACTGTTGCCAATATGTTAAAATTCCACCAATTACCTTTAATTGCATTTGTTAGACCACGCGGAAACACGCTCGAAACATCACAGATCTTTGTTCAACACGAAGGAGTTATCGGTAAATCAGTTTTACTCTCATACATTCGCATTGAACACAATGATCAAGAAAATCCACAGACAGCGGTTCTCAATGACCAAGATGCCGCCTACCAACGTGCTTTAGAACGCGAACAGGAGAGAATCAGACAAGAACAAATTCAACAGGAAGAAGAAGAAATTAAGGAAGAAATGAACAGAGTTCTACAGCAAACAGTTGATGAAGCATTCAGTGCTCTTCCACCACCGCCAACAACTGGTGACAGGGTTATTGTTAAATTCCAATTCCCAAACCCGAATTCTAACCAAACACGCGCTTTTCCACGCGATGTACCTGTTTCGATGCTGTTTACGTTCGCAAGAAAGTTTGTATTCCCAGAACAGTTCATTCTCAAAGCTGGTTTCCCATCAAAACAACTTACCGATGATAACACTCCGATTTCTCAGGTAATCACTGATAAGCAATTCATTTGTTATGTTGAACTTGAATAATCTATATTATTTGTTAAATCTTTCTTTGATATTATATTTATTTAGCGAAATAACTTTAACACAGCTTTTTATTTTAAAAATTATTAATATATAGGTCATAGGGATCAACTACATCAATATAAAAGAGAAATTGAAAAAAATTAGTGCGAAAAACTGAAAATATCATGAATTTATTAGACTTCAGGTTTTATTTTGTTAAAAGATATGAAACTTGAATGAAGAAAATCGTTATAAGAAGGTGTAAAAAGAATGTGAATGTGAATATTAATAATCATTTTATATAACAGCGGGCATTTTAATAAAAATGATGAAATAACATAATATATAGCTTACTTGCTCCTTCCCGGTGCAACGAATTGGATGGAAGAAGCCCAAGGAGCCTCAGATAACGGCCATTGCAACTTCTGCTGTGTAAAGAATAATGTATTTGCTGGCTGTGCGACTCTGAATGCGCGAACGAAGTGCTGAATGTCATCAGAAACGATAACGAATGTTGAATTTGGCTGATTGCTTAATAGGCAGCAAAGCTCAACATAACAGAAAGAAAGAGCATCTTCACCGACGAAAACCTTTGAAAGACACATTCTCATCATAGTGCATAACGGCTGTGGAAGCTCTGTATTTGAAGGTTGCAAAACCAACAAAGAAGCAGGCCTTGATCCACCTGTTTTCTCTAATATCTGCTTCCATATGTCGAGTGGCTTCTTGCTCTTTACTCTGCAGTCCCAAACAACATGAACTTGTTGACTCATTCTTTTGTTTTAATTTTAAACGTATATCTAAATTACATTTCACTTTTTAGACCTTTCTGAACGCATTTAAGCAAAAATAATTCATAATTATATAATAGCTCAACATATGCTATCTAAATATTTAATAAAAATTAAAATTGGAAATTCATCGAAATCTAATTATAAATAGTCTATTAATATCGTATAATAGAGTTTAACAATGATAAAATTGAAATGTGTGTAACAATATATTTTTCGGTTTTATAAATATCGTAATTGAGGCTAGTACGCATAATGTATTTATAAATGAAGGAAATTAATGAATACGTGTAAATGACAATGGCCTTAGAAGTGGCTTTATACTTGGTTATTGAACTCCCCTTCCAACTTTCGGCCACTGTTTTATGGTTCGACTGCCTGTGTTCTTAAATAAATATTGGGCGCTTAATTTTAGAAGTGTGACGAGATAAATAAAATGAAAAATTTCGATTTCATGTGTTTATCGTCATATTACCGTGTAAAAACGTTAAATTTGTAGTGTGTATGATAGAGGTCATGTAGATTATAGGAATTAAGCAATATTTATTTTATATGAAAATTCGAAAGTTAAAATAGAGCTCTATTGAACATAATAGCATGGTCTTTATTTACAAAACAAGTAAATACATGGTATTATAACATATAAAGATAAATTCAGCATTTTTCTTGAACATTGATCTTCATATCACGTGTGATATATGAAGAAGGCAATGTCTCACACTTATCAGAAACGCATTTCTTCTGTGGTTTTGTGTTCCAGAACAAAGGAAGTGGATCTTTCGAAACATTTTTAGCCTTAGAAGGAATTTTGAAGTCAACTTGGCTTCTAGTATTATAGTACATCGTTTCATTCTCCTGAATCGTTGAGTTAATGAGTTTAAAGAACATTTTGGACTTTTTTTCGATCCTTAACATTTGAAGGTCTCTGATTCTTGCTGCTTGATCTGATGTTACTGGGTTAAGAACTGAGTTGATTTTCTCATTGAAATTCTCCTTATCACGCGTGATTTGGTGCCATTTGTTCTGTGATGGATCGTATTCCTGAGATGAAACAATGACAAGTGTCTCACCGTCCTTAATGTTGTAAAAGGCAGCTGACAACGAATCAACTAAGTATTCTCCTTCATGAATGAATTGAACATCATTCTCTTTGACTAATGGCTTCAAGCTCCCTATAGTTGATGATGGATTCATGTGCACTGTGATAACCCATTTCCCGGGATAATACAGAATGAGAGAAATCTGCTCTTCGCACACTGTTGACATTTAAAAAAAATTAAAATAAAATCCTTCTTCTCAATTTCATTGAATAAAAATTATTATTTGGATATATCCATGCAATGATTTTGATTTAATTTTTTCAAATTACGATTTTGATTGAATGTCAAATACGAATGCTGACAAGCAATATAGAGATTATTCAAGTAATAAAATTTTGATATGAAAAATATAAAATCGCTATCATAATATGCCATTAAAATTGCGGAGTCCGAAGCAGTATATCAATAAAAGGGTTGATTATGTGACTGTATTTTTGAGAACTTATTTGATTTGTTTTTTGAATATGATCATTGAATAATTTGTGAGCTTTTAACTTATTTCTTTCAATTATTGATATAAATACACCTACGTATGCATTAAAACGTGTTTGTACGATGAAACAATCAATGCTCAGAAAAATCGGCTTTGAAAAGCAATAAATGGTTACGGTAGAACGCATTTTGGGGCTCTGTAAGGTATTCCATAAAGGGAAAAAACAATCAATGAATTTCGCTTCCATTTCACTTTGCTTTATTGAGGTGTTCTCTTCCAGTGTTAATGAAGATATCATTGAAAAGTGACGAGTATCAAAAAACCCGTAGCACCTCCTTTTTATTTTCTCTTTTTCCATACAGAGCCCTATAACAATGCTCCCTAGAGCTGTGCTTTGATATTATCACATCAATTTCGCTTAATAAGCGTGTCGTTTCGAAATTGATTTGGGAATTATCAATAAAATTGCTTTATAACATTTAGAATGAACACACTATTGACAGCAATGACACAGGAAATGTTTAATTTTAGGAAATGACGATGTTAATGGTTCAAAAAACATTCTTTTAAATTTATTTTGCTTAAATTCCTTGCTACGTTGCTAGGTGTTCCGATTACTCTCGTTTGTTTACGAGTTAATTAAATTCTTGACCATAATACTTTTGCATTACTCAAAACGTTTTGCTACATAAACCTTTCAAAATATGGTTTATGACACATAAAGTATTCAAAACCATAAAATTTTGTTACTTTTCGGCTTCCTTTCACTCATAGCATTCTCTTAATCCAAAAAACTGATATTAATGTTCTCGTACTTCTTCTATAGTATCTATGTTAAGCTGCTAATATAAATGTATTTATTTATATTCTTTTAATGGCAAATTTCCGTTGACTTTTTTGAGTTTTGCGATTTTTAACGGGTAAACACCCTATCAAGCCAAACTGAGAAGACATTTACATGCTTTTCAGGGGGTTCTGAGTATGTTTATAGCATTTGCTTGTCTAATCAACTTGAGGATCTCGATGCCTCCATGAGATTTCAGCGAATTTTGACATGTAAAATAACGAAAGTCACTATTTTCGACACATATTATCTGATATTTGTCATGTAAAGTCGAAAATTTGATATGTAATATTACCAATGAGCAAATTTTGTGTGAACTTGAGGTAGCATAACTTTAGGTATTCTTGATACATGAGCAAAGGAATGCCGTTTGACTCGCGCGCGTAGCGTATTTTTTCTTTTCTATTTTTTCATTTTTCGACTGGAACTCTAGCAAAAATAAGCGAGTGAACGCTATAATAGTGAGATGTATTTGTTATAATCATCAAAGAGATTCATAACAGAAGCCCATTAATGATTTGTAATGGGTTTCTGTTTGTAATCATATCTTGATTAAGTAATACCTTGCTAAGATCACGAAACAGATTGCACCACTAGAATCAGCACCCACAAAAAGCACGCAAATGTTTCATCAGATTCGTCCAGAAAGGGGGTTTACTCGTTAAAAATAGCAAAACTCAAAAAGGTCAAAGAGAAAAAAGTAGAGCCCAAATTTCTCGCGATATACTGAAATATAAGTAATTTTATGGTGAAAATATGTGGAAATTATAATGCTTTTGAAGTGCATTGTATTTCATTTGTGAAAACTGTGTGTAATGATTTAGATTGTCTTATAAAATGCTATTTTGGGTTTTCCAAAATGACATGTAAAATATAATTATGACATGTAATTTATTGATTTTGATAATTTGACATCGTCACATTTAAATAAAATGGAATACAAAGTTCCATTCATTGGTGATGCTTCTGTTGGCAAAACAAGCATCGTTATGCGATACATTTACGATAAGTTCGGCGAACAGACACTGTCTACGATAGGTGTTGCAAATTTACAAACAAAAGTCGACTGCGAAGGTGAACTGATTCACTTAAACATATGGGATACTGCTGGACAAGAAAGGTATCGCAGCTTAGTCCCAATTTACATAAAAGGAGCGCACTGTGTCGTACTAGTTTTCGATTATTCAGATAAATTGTCATTCGACGGGCTAGATGAATGGGATATGTTAATGAAGGAATTAACTGATCAATCATGTCAATTTATTCTAGTTGCAAACAAATCAGATCTCGAACCGGGAGTTAATCTTGGTGATATAAAGAAATGGGCCACTGCACATAAATATCAGGTTGAGTTTACTTCGGCAAAGAGCGGTGACAGAGTTATTGAACTGTTTCAACAAATTGCTTTTGTTTGTAAAAATGCGAAGAATTTACCACAATCCGAACCTAAAATGCGTAAAAAGCCAAATAGTGGAGGCTGCTGTTGAACTATTACATATCCGTAATCAGAAAATTATTAGTCAAATATATTTTTTCCTCATTTCATGATATATTTGATTTACCAAACTATAGAAAACATGTTGTATTATCTATGCCCTATTTTATATTATGCTTAAATGTAATATATATTTTTGAAAAAAATAATTTAATGAATCCAAACAAAATATATATAATATTGATATAAAGCATTAACTTTTGAATAGTTTTTCATAGCAAATGTGATTTGACCTAATTGTTTATGATTAGATTACAATATTGAAATGAGATTTTATGAGAACTAATAATACGATGCTTTGCCTATGATTTTTGGTCATAGAGAGATCATCATATTGACTTTTCCTCAAAGCAAAAAATATATTGTGGGGCATGAAAGTTTAATTAGGGAGCCAAATGCAAGTTTCTCAATGATTGATATTGAATCAAATTATTTGGCAAGTAGAATATTGAAAACAATATGGAAGCACAGAAGCCCCGCTTCTTTTCAAGCGCTTTTCTCGGAAATTTTTGAAACCTATAGTTTGCTTGTAGAAACTTAGGCATATATAAATGCGTCCGGAGGTAATAATGGTACTTACATCGATCAGCAATTCACATCGAATTCATTAGCATTAATCAATAAAAATCGCTTTATAACTAGCACACCAATGATTAGGTGGAATAGTGTCCGATAGAAATCAAGTTCATACAAGAAAAGTCCAAAAATCAAAAAAAATATCAAAATGCAGATTTCGAATTTTGCGTGATAAAACATGATAGTTAATGTAATTGATTATTGCACCATCAGTTTTACTTATACATTTTTGATGATGTCCATATCAAACACATATGATGCTATAATGGTCTCCAAAATATGAGACTCCAAATCTTAATTTTTAAGCTTGAAAAAAGAATTGTATGATATATTATTATTTTCGATTCAAAATTAATCGTTATAGAAAGATAAATAATCGCATACTTATGTAAGAGCAGTATTTCGACATTTTTAAGTTGTTGTCACGCCCGTAAATTAATTGAACTACAAGAAATAAAACTTGATAAATAGATATAAAATCGAAAATGAAAACTATTTTTTGTTTTTGTTTTTGAAATTTAACGATAATTTTCGAAAGAATGAAGAATTGTATTAATTTTCCTCTCAAACCAAAATTCAGAGCTCCATCGTATTTTTTGTAATCGCGTTGAAATTCCATGATAAAGCAGCTCTGTGGGTACATTCGATAGATGAAGTGAAGTCTGTTTGAAAACTTTGTTCATTTTTAGTGAATGCTTTCGTCTTTCAGCAAGTTCGCTACCAACGTTTTGATCTTCAATGGCAGTCCAAGGCCATGTGGTAACACAATGGAGCTTCTCAAGGAGGTAAAGAGAGGTGTTGAATCAAAAGGAAAAACAGCTGAGTTAGTTCATCTCTACGAGATCTCCATCGCTGGCTGCAATGGCTGCCTCGAATGCAAGCACAAAGGCCTCGAAAATACGCCAACATGCACAATTAGAGATGGATTCTCGAAATATTTGAACGCCATTCAGCACGCTGATGCCTTCGTTCTCGGTTCTCCTGTCTATTGGTCCAACTTCTCATCAAGCTACTACAAAGCTTACGAAAGAATTCTTTACGCTTATCACAATTATGATAATGTGAAGTCATACAAGCTCGAGAAGCCAATCAAGACAGGTTTGATCTTCTCTGGTGGTGCTCCAAAGGTCTATTTCGATACTACTTACATCAATATGATCAAGCAGCAGTCCGATATCCTTAAGTTCATCTTCAAGGGAGAGAGCGAGTTCCTCTACAAGCCTTCCCAGCTTCTTGCTAAAGATTTAACAAACATTCACTGCCCATCTGAAAGAGTTGAAGAGAAGAAGCAATTCAACGCTGAAAATCTTGAGGACCTCAAGCATCAGGCTTTCGAAATGGGCGTTAGACTTGCTGAATAAATTTTTATAATTATTTAATTAGATTTCTCGGGACCTTTTCGTTATCAACTGGATTTTATATATGCAACTGCTTTACCGAATAAAAATTGTGATTAATCGAGTAAATTTCGAGAAAATGTTGTTTTTCTAAAATGAACATTCTTTGATCAATATCTCTTTATCTGTGAGTAATATTGAAAAATTGCAATGGTAACATATGTAATTTTTAGTAGAGATTAGAATGAATTGTGTTTTGTAATATTTTGTTGAGTTTTTGCGATTTGCTAATAGTTCATTTCTTCGAATATTTGTTTTTATGCCTGGCTTACGTTCGACTTTCCCTCCCACTTCTTGGGGTGAGGATGGCCAGTGGGTCAAAACATCATGTTATCGGTAAATGAAAAGATCAGACATTGACATTTCGAAAACTAGATTTTGGCAAATTTTATCATAAAAATTGCTGACTACATAGATTGTACATTCTATTTTCCTTCTTAGATTGTGATATAAAGGAGTTAATGGTCGAAATTTATTTCTTAGATTACATTACTTCAAATTGCTGCATAATGTAATTCATGTCTTAAACTTTCTTTTCAAGAGTTCATGTTGCAATATATCATAATATTAATTAAATATTTGTCATGTCAGACAGACTTATAGCGAGCTCAGCATCATTTAAATCCTAATAGATGATTTTGTGGTGTAATGGAAAGATTTTTATATTTTAAGTGGCAAAAAACTTACATGGCAGGATATTAATTAATATCGTGAGAATGAGATAAAATAAATGGTGCTTTTAGAATACCAAAAGTGATGTTAGCTTAGGTTTAAATAGAAACAGTTCAATTCCGATTATAGGAAATCGAGTAAAAATTATTATTATTATTTGGAGGTCTGTACACATCATGCTATATATTTCCTCTGACAGCTATTTCAAAAATAAAAGGAAACAGTACAATTCGGATAACATTTGATTGTTCAATAAAATATTTTGAAATAAAGTTTAAAAACATCATAATCCTATTTGTAACAATCAAGTAATCATAAATATAGCCCACAAAAGCTTATACACGCGATTTCCCAAATAAGAGAAATAATTTTATTTGTGAACACGCGACATTCGTGTATCAAAGGCAGCAGCTGCCTAAGCAATACTTATCTCCTAAGTCTTGACGTTCAAGTTAAATTTTCTCAACAACTGCACATATTCACCTTAATTATCGAATGCCTGGACTGGAGTGAAGTGTTTTGTGTTTTGTTTGTGCGCATTGGCCTTAAAAAAGCACAATTTTTGAAAAGCATGCACGCAAAAGTGACAAGGACCCTGAGGAGCAGCCCCTCATATTATAGCTATATACCATATTTTAAACATAAGCAGTCTAAAAATCCATAGTGTTGATTAATTTTACTGTTTTTAATGGAAAAATGAATGTTTTCAAAAATGTTTATATTTTATTCTTTTTTAAAATCTTGATGCTGTTTAAAATAAAAAACTTTACTGGAAGCATCCATGTGAATATTGTACTCTAATATCAGCTGGTAAACAGAGCATGCAAACTCATCACAAGATGCTTGTAGTTTTCTTCATTTGGTAGTTAGTCCTTCATACTATACTATTCAATTGTAGTTGATTCCGTCCATTTATTCCTCACAATTTCAAATGTTTTCCTACGATAATTTTAATCATGTGTTTCAAACTAAAAATTAACTTCTATTCATATTGCCTAGATGTGTATATTACAATTCTTTAATCATATATACTATATAAGAAAATCAAAATTATCTCAAAAGTTTCTCGTTAAATATGCTTTTTTTTTGTTTCCATTCCTTTATATGAGCTATTTGCAATACCGCTATCATAGAGCGCATTGAGCGAATTTCGTCACTTTTTAGGAAAAATACAGGGTTAGAACACAAAAATGAGGGAGATCAATGGTTAAAAAGGGGTAAATGGGAGAAAAAAGGGGGCGATAATAGATAGGGTTTATCAAATTTTATCAGGTGATAGTTTAAGTATTGCAGGGTAATGAATGAAAATTTGGGGGTTTTCTAGTTCACAATGCAATCTGTAAATCGGCAAAATCCGCGCATCAAAAAACTATTCAATACGCACATCCATAATTTTGCGCCATCTCCAGAATAAATACGGTCACTTTTTAAAAATTATGGCTGAATCTGAAGTCGATGCATATGGAAACCCAGTTTCTCCGGATCAAGTCGAGAAAGAAGAGAAAAAGGATGATGAGAAGCTTGAGGATATCCAGCAATCATCAAAACCAACGAAAACTAAAGCTATGAACTACATTGGAATGTTATTAATCGGATTATTGAATAATTTACCATATTGGATTGCATACGCACAAGCTCAGGCTGTATGCACATATTTTAACAAGGATGGATACATTGGTGCTGTTTCTTGGGGTGTCGTTATTTTGTCTATCTTCGCTACAATAGGCAATGCCTTCCTCACAAGTAAGAACGTGTCGTACAACATCAGATCAATCATCAATGGAGCTTTCATGCTTGTCGGATTAATAGGAACTGCTCTCGCTCCGAACATTTTTGTCGCTATTGTTTTCATATCACTTATAGGCGTATCGTCTGATTTCGGCGAAGGTGTCATGCTTGGATACTTCGCCGCCCTCGATGACAATGCACTGCTTGGAGCTTGGGGTGTTGGCACTGGTTTGAGTGGTGTTTGCGGTGCTGGATATTCCCTCATCTGCCAAAAGTTCAAGGTTTCATACTTCCTTTCTTTCATCTGTATGTCACCAGCTGGCATCATTTATCCACTCATTTTCATGACAATGCTTAGAGGAGCAAGTACTGCACCAGTCAAGAAGGTCGATGATGCTGAACTTAAGGATATAGAGAAGGGAGAAGAAGTCCAAGATGATGAAGAAAAAGTACCATTCTGCTCTTGCTCTAATTGGTATAAATCATTGAGATTCATTCTCAACAACCTCGCAATTTTCTGCTTCCAGTACATCAGCTTAGTTTGCTTGTCAGACTGCTCAATGACTAAGACGCAGAAGATCAACGAGCCTTTCATTTACGGCTATTTCTCACTCTCTTACCAAGTCGGCGGTTTAATTGGACGATCGATTAAGAAATGGTTCTTGATCAAGAAGCTTGAGATAACAACAATTATCACTGGCTGCCTCTTCCTCTTTATGTTCATCAACACATTCTTGATCTTCATTCCACCAATCTATATGTTGATTCCACTTTTCATCATTGGTTTCTTCGGTGCAATCAGTTACATGTCTGTATTCGCTGTCATCATGGAAGTCCCGAATACAACACAAAAGGAGAGGGAAATCATCACGAACTACGCTTCCGTTTTCATTGGAGGCTCAATTCAAGTTGCATCTCTCTTAATTCTATTATTCCAAAACACATTCTTGAAGAAGGCATGCACAAGACCTTAAATTCTTTTGTTTTGTTGACTAAATAGATCTCTATCCTTTGTTTATTTAACTCTCAAAATTATATTTTTGTTATTAATCTAATTTGAGCTAGCATCTAACTATGCATATTGATATGTTTATCAACCATATAAGAGAAAAGCTCCGAAATCAAAAGGATATCTTTTTCAAAAAATAAATCATATCAAAATCAAATGATTCTTTGACCAAAAGTTTTTGAATGCCATTTTATATTTAATGATGATATCAAATTACATTAATATACTTTTGACATTAATACTTTACAATGTCATAAATCTTTAATTTCGTCATAACAGCATACACATCATATTTCAGATCAATTATTAATGGCCAGAATATTGCCATCTCCTTCCCCAATGTTGTCCTAAAGTTATTCAACTTATAGCTGAAATTATATTTTATCAACAAAATTAATTAGTAATAATTGCTCAACTAGCATTATCGGAATAGATAGACATTTTCAAATGGAGCAATGAACCAAAAGCTTTTTCATCAGAAATGATATTTTATAAGAAGATATATAATAAATTAGAATAATGCTATGACAATATTAAGAAGATGAGGAAAATACAGGAAAGAAGAGGTTTAGGGAGCGCAAAAAGGAAGAAGAATGGAGGGCGGTGTAAACTAAAGAAAAAAATTGAGAGAAAAACCGCTTGGTCCGGCCTTTTCCTCCGGATGCCTTTCAAGCAGTTTGTTGAAATCGGTCGTATTGCCCTTATTAACTACGGTGAACTTGTCGACAAGCTCGCCATCATCGTCGATATTGTTGATGACAAGCGCGTTCTCATCGACGTCCTCGAATCAGACGCTCCACTCCAGACCATCCCAATCCTTCGCCTCAAGCTCACTGACTACGTCGCCAAGATCCAGCGTGCTGCGGCTCCAGAAGCTGCTAAGGCTGCTGCTAAAGATTTAGTTGCTAAGTTCTACGAATCAGCTTGGGGCAAGCAGGTCGTTGCTCGCAAGAACAAGGCCCAGATGAACGATTTCCAGCGCTTTAAGTATGCTCAGCTTCTCGCCCAGCGTGATGCTCTTGTTGCTAAGGAGCTCAACAACCATTAAAGATTTTATACTAAGCTATTTAAAGCATATGAAATATATATACATAACCATTACTTTTATTTAAAGCAAATAATTTTTCTCAAGGACAAAAATTAAAATATCTGCAAAACTCAAAAATCTTTTATTGTATAATAGATCTTCAATAATGGTGTTTGAGCGTTTGGATATTGTCTGAGAATGTGATTTTTTGAGATACGATATTATCAAAAACAGATATTTAGTGGTGTGTACAATAGATAAAACATGGTTTTCATTGAGTTGCTTCCTCTGGTTTCGTTGACATAACAATTGCACCGAGTGACTTAACGAAAGACTGAAACTCGGATTTATTCATTCCCTTCGCTGAGTCAGATATTGTTGCCAATAGTGCTTCAGCCTCACCAGGAGTGATCGAAACGCCTTTCGATTGCATAAGATTAACAACATCCTGTGCATCGATGAAATTGTCATGCCCGAGGTCTACTGCGTCGAATAGATCATCAATTTCGTCTTCGAAAGATAATTGCTTATATCTGCGAGTCATAAGTAAAACAAAAGCGTTAAAATCGATTTTAGCTTCATCACCGACGACTTCGTTGATGATATCTTGTAATTGTGATGCCGTAGCTTTGACACCGATCGCTGTAAGCATTTGAGATATTTCTCTGTAGCCTAAAAGGCCGTCATCTGTTTTGCATAATGTCTGATATACTACATGTAACTCTCTGATGTTAGAAATTAAACCGTACTGCAATCTCTCATCTGATAATGAATGCATTTTTCTTCCTTGAAAAAATAACGTTTTAGAAAAATTAATACATCATTTTTATTATGTGTCTAGATTATGTTTATAATATATTTCATTTTTTGTAATATAACTGATATAATTCTATTCAGATTTAAAATATTGAAAAAATTCGATTTGAAATTTGTAATCCATAAGGTATACAGTTGATCGATATTGGAGGAGATATATCTGTTTCCCCGTGAAAAGATCATGTGAATAAATATATCAGATTTGTTGAGAATTTGTTAGACTTTAACATTGTCTGTAGGATCAATAGATTCTAACAATTCTATATAATATATACATATGATTGAAATGATGTATTATTGTTAATTTGAAATTAAATAATGTGTAAAAATTTGAGTTACAATAAAAATATTTCTAAATTTATGTTTACAACCTATTTCTACATATTACACATTAAATAAAATTTCTCGAAATCTTTATATTAACACGAAATCACCAAAAAAATATCAAAAAATAATAAATTATTGTCTTTTAATTATTAATTTCGAAGAAGGAATATGATTAAATTGGCTTATTTACAAAGGGGGAATCATTCCATAGATGCTCAGAAGCTTATATGCAGAAGAGCAAGAAAAGGCTTAAAATTAAAAAGTATATATATATTTCAATACATATTTGGAAATTTAATTGGAAAAAATTAATATTTATTTTAATAACAGTTTGTAAATTACATGTATAAATGAATTGGTTCAGTAAATTCCAACATAAAGTTGAATAAACTGAGATATTTTGAGTTTATTTTTTGCAATAGGATTTATATAAAACAGCAATTGGAGATGTGATTCAGCGGCAAATTAATGATTAAACATTCGAATTTATCCAGTTTTGTCGATATAGATTATTTTTCTTCGATCATCCAGTTATTAATGTTGAATGATTTGTATTCGCTTTTAGTTTGATAAGTCCATTTATAATCTATGTACTTCCAACCTCTTTTTTCGAGTTCTTTCGAAGCTAAAACTTGAATATTGTCTTTTGTTTGGCAATAGAATATGAAGAATAACGTGTATTCAGGGAATGTTGATAATCTTGAATCAGCGGATCCAATACTTGATAAATCAAGCCAAGCCTTCGAAAAATTAGCGTTTGTCCAATAATCAAATGGAATATCGGCAAAAATGGATCTCATTTTTTCATAACTTGGGCCATCAGAAGGAATTCCGAGAACAGAAGGTTCAATTCCAATTTGTGCGATCTTTTCACGTGGATTAAAATCACTAACGCTCGTTATATACTTTTTAAGGTAATTTGGAGAATCGTCCTCATTACCCGTATATGTGTTTGCTGCCTGATTATCGAAATTGCTCAGCATTAAAAGTACTGTCAAATCCTTTAAATGACAAGTAAACCATTAGTTTGACAATAAAATTCAATATTTGTCATATTAATTCTATATTTGCCATGTAAAATAATTAATAATTTTCTCAAATAATGAAAACAAGGAATATTTATTAGACAGAACAACACAACACCATAAACAGTTAAAGAAAATAGCTATCTGGCGTTATAATATTAATTTTCTATTATGAAATTAAGAATTCATTGCCGTTACCTTTGGCTTTGTGAATATTGTGACAAGAGAAGCAAGTTCCATGATTGCTCCTGAAACAATATAAACAATTCCCAAATATTTTGAAGAAGGCGGGAAGTTACCCTTTGTTGTAAGAATAATCGATTTTCTGCCCTTGTAAATGCTTGTGTTGAAGTTATTCATAATCGAAATCGTGACATTTCCTGGTTCGAGGTATCCATCGCCGTGTGCGATGCCATATATCCTTCTGAAGTTTGGAAATGCAGCAGTATCCATCCAAAGTGAGAAACGATTTAATGTATTGCTATTTGGCCATGATGGAGTATCTTCGAGCCACTTATGTCCTTTGTATAACGAATTTAATGATTTAACTTTAATTCCTGTCTCTTGAACATCGGATAATTCTAATGTTTTGAATTCTTTAACGTCGAATGTATCATTAAAGAACATAATTGCATGTAAACCACACGGAAGAATCCAATTGTTTGGTGATGGATCATCATCAATGGATCTATATGGATAACAAGATTTCATGTCATCAAAACGAACGTATTTGCCCATTAATTGGTCATCAGAACGCGAGCTGACAGATTTCCAGTGATTTTGATAAAAGTTTGTAAGTTCGTAAAGCACGGCAATCGGATAAGCCATTCTTTGCGGAATTTGAAGAACGAATTCGCATACATTTCCTATTTCACATATATTGCTGTAATCCTTAGATACTTCAAACGCTGATTCTTTAGCGAAAATAAGGACTGCTCCAATAACTAAGCAAATTAATCCGATTGGTGTGAATACAACGATGTATAAATTAGGACTCAAAACTAAACGCTTCATTGGGAGACGCTGGTCAATGAAAGCGTGGGAATTAGAGCCCTGTTCCATAAGCGGATCCTCTAATTGCTCCATTTGGAAAAAAATATGAAATCAAACTTTACAAATTAATTTTGTGCTAAATATGGATACCAAATAACATGATATTTATGCAGAAGAGTTGATTCTGTCATGTAAATAAATTTATTGCCACGTAAATACCATTTTTGATTTCAAAAGATTGATTCAATTAGGTTTTATTCGCTATATCATCTAATGAGAATCCGGAAAATACATATATAGCTTATGAATATGCTATGTTATGAAGATGATGACTAAATTCATGATTTTAAAATTTATGAATCAAAATTGTTCTTGAGAGAATCAGAGGGTGTCATTACCATGAGAGGCTTATAATAGGGGAACCCACATCAGATTTGCTTTATACTAAAGCAATTATCTAACCTAATTTTTGAAGTTCAAAGCTCGGGTGTACTGCCAAATGGATATATATTGGAATTCTATATGATGCACCATCTCTCAGAGAATGATTAAGAAAATATATTTCATCACTTGCATTTTAAAGTGAGAACCAACTATTTGATATCTAACCATATGATATATTGAGTACATGTATTGGTACCCTTATACTAAATATCTTCATTGCTTCGAATAAATATAGAAAGATAAAACATAACTCATTTAAACGTAAGTTAGTTTACTGTAACAACAAGAAATAGTAAAGCTTCAACAATTCAAGTAAACGATGATGGCGCATCGCTGAAAACGATTTCGTTCGATATTTGGCACAAAGTTTAACATTGATTTTTAAGTTGCAGAACGTTCCGGTAACGTAAGTAGATGTTATTTCTAGCGGAATTTACAGTTAACTCGATAATAGTTTTAGCAGCCATCCTCAAATAAAGAGAATGTACCCAGAAAATATCTCCTAGCATGCTTGAAAGGATATAAGCTTGTAGAATCCTAATGAATTTGATTTCCGTGCGAGCATATTTTTCAAAAATATTTTCGATAAGTAAAAGTAAGCTTAAAATATATCGATATAACAACTGCTCTTATAATGCCTGTATATAAACTGAAGACAAATCGTATTCTTGCTGGGAGATAAGAAAAATTCAGATATTGAATAACTCGAACTAGCTCTAATGAGTTGTACAAAAAGATTGCTTAGAAGAAGCCAGATAAGGACCGTTGATGAGTGTTCGATTCAACAGCTTTTTAGAGGTATATATTTTGATATTTCGATCGAAATAATGAAATAGAGCCGTATATTCTAGAGAACCATTGACTAGTGGCCTTTTTAGGAAGTTACCCACATCCAGTTCACCACATTTCCCATAACTAAAAATATCTAATCTAGGCCATCATTCGCAAATTTTCTATATCTTCTGAAATCTTTTTATAAATTTTATTCCAAAAGCCACAAAGAGTAAAATAAAAGTGATTTCGAACATGGCCACGCCTCTGTTCAGAAAATCGAAATACAAATTCAAATATTTCTTACAAAAAGAAAAATTGAGGACTATGGTCTATCCATATTATATTTTCATGATGTCAGTCAAAGATGCTAACAATGACTCAGTCAAGGCCTTCCTTAGGACATACTCTAGGTTCCTCCGCCGGGACTTCCTCGCTATCTTGGTTAAAATGACCGCAAAGGAGCTCGGAATCAGAACAGTTCGCTCAGACTGGAGAACAAGGAAGGGAATGTTGGCCTTCCTGTCCGCTTCATGGGAGAGGTTCGTTGATCTTTGCTCTCGTGAAACAATCTTCAAATGGTATTGCACTAATTTCGATGCTTTTGAGAAAGTTTTCTCGAACAGAAAGCTCATGATGTTCATCTACGCTAATTGGGCCCAGTTTTGCTCAGTTCTCTCTACACCAGCTGTTTTATTCAGCATCAAGAACAGCCAGAACGAAATAGAGTCATATTTGAACGCTGGCCCAAATGTCAGGAACCAGGCTTGGACAGAAACCGAAGCTGGAAAGCAGTTCTTCGAGATTGTTAATCAATTCAAGGGAGCAACTCCAGTTTCTGCTGCTATTAAGCCAGCCATCAAGCCAGCCCCTGTTGAAGATGTCAAGCACATCTCCATCGACACAGTTACAGTTAATTTTGATCCTTCTTTGGAAACATCTTCTCCAGAAGATGATATTGTCATTGAGGGTGCTTATGACACCCTTCCTTTCGAGATCGGATCATTCGCTAGCACGGAATTTTCTTATAACCAGTCTTCGTTGCAATTCTCTTACAATCTTTTCGAAGACTTCTAATAGAGATGTACATGTATATAATAAATCTATCTATGTTATGTTTTGTTTAAATCGCTCTTTTTTGTTTTTTGAACAAAACTTTGTTTACGAGCGAATGATGATTCAGCAAAAGTCTTCAATAGACATTAAATTATGATCAAAGCTATATGCTAACATATATCATGAAACATAGTTTATTTTCCACTAATTAATTTAACAGATCATGTTGAAGATGAATCAAAAAACGCGGTTTTTGTGGTCCATGAAAAGAAATTAAAAAAAATATTGTATAAGTAGATCTGTCTCTTCATGGAGATATTTTTTTCACAAAACATGAAGACACTGCCCCACCAGACATCTGGAGGGAGTACTATGGAGATCCTGTTCCTATTCAATTATGTTATCGAATATTAAATAATTGCAATGTCAGTACATTAGGGATCAAATCTATGTTTATCAATGCGTATTCCAAAACCTAAATAATGGAGTTGTTAATATAACAAGTGATGGAAAAAAATTTCTCCTTTCTTCTTGTTTCTTTGAAGATTGCTTCAGAAGAGATAAGGGTGGAGCTATATACGTCAAATGTGACAGAGCTATCGTTCAGCACAGATTTTATGTAAAAAATGTTTCAGCAATTAATACGGGTTTGTTTTCTTACTCAGAACTCAATAGAATTTTAAACTTTAACCTTATCACCGAATGTTCTGTTAGTTCTTGTGCAAATATTTCAATTGATGATACAATCTATATATGCAACGGCAAAAGTGGCTTACTTTCTTCAAATATATCAAAGAATCAAGCTTTCCATAGCTCTGGGATTTATATAGAACATATCCCATTAATTGCTAGTAAAGAGACTTTAGGAATATGCTTCTCTACCATCGAATCTAAATGATCACTGCAATATATTAAATAACACGTGTTTATTTGATAGAATGAGTGTTATAGCTCATGCTATCAGCGGCAGTGTGGAACTTATAATCAGGAACTGTACAATAAGAGGCGGTAACTATACTAATATATTACAATATATAACATCTGCCACACATAATGTCATAGATTGCAACACAGACAAAGAAATATGGTTCGGCGCTTATCGAGCACATTATATCAATAAATATTCTTCGGATAATTTTAGTATTTTGTTTCATCTTTCCACATATAAATGTGACGCTTTTCTTACAAGATCTGTTGTTGAGAGATTGCCAAAAGCAAAATTTTATAACCATGCTCTATTTCAACATGCATATTATATCTTATTGAAATAAATACAGTCAATTAAAAATTGCTGAAAAAATATCATTTACAGGACATTCAAATTTGCTAATTTTTGGCCTTATTCGAAACTTTTATTCAAGGCAACAATATTGAAATCATATAGAGAAATGACAAAATATAGATACAATATCATATATACACAAACTGTATGTAGCCAATTAAGTTGTAGTCATGAATAACTTGCAAATTTTATTTCATCATAATTTTGATAAGTCCAATATTTTTCTGATCAGAAGTGTTGAGATTTCTACATCAATCTAATCAAAATGATACATAAATTTTTATCGATGTAAATTGCTCATTTGAACATTATCAATTTAAATTCATGCTCATTTTTTTTACATTATCTTAATTTAATCGATAGAGATATGAGTTTTAATCGTATATGCATATAACCGTCAATGCTTTGCGTACCAAATTTTAGATGTTAGGATATATCAATCAAAATAACACTTTGAGGACAAAAATTGTAATAAAAGTGTTATGTTTCACAAATTGCGACCCAAAATGAAGATGCGAAAGAATTCATTGAGGTATCACAAATTATGACCCTGCAATCTCAATTTATTTTTTGCCATAATAACATGAAATGAAAAAATTCAATGAGTTTTCACAAATTTCGACTCAAGGAATCAGTTTTTTTTTGGACACAAAAACATTACAATGGCTCTTTCGGATGCGGAAATACTCAAAGCTGCCGTAAAGTCTGTGGAGCATTTATATGATTATAACCTTCCTGTGCTTGATGCAAGAATTCAAAAATCTGTCGAAAAGGCCAAAAGTTATGAAGAATTAATAAAATTAGATTTCAATCCAAACACTTGGTTTAAAAAGAAAAATCTTCTTGCATATGCTATTAGTAAAAAAAGCGCAGACTATGTGAAAGCACTTCTTGAAAAAGGTGCAAATCCAAATGTACTTAGCGATGGGATGACAATGCTAATGATTGCAATGAAAAGTAAAAAACCAGAAATTGTTTCGCTCCTATTGAAATATAGAGCCGATCCATTTTACAGAAACTACGACCATAAGATAGCCATAGATTATGGAAATGAAGCATCAAGAAGAGCATTTATTGGTTACAATGGAGATACAAAACCCAAAGATGATTTAATAACATGTGCGAAAAACAATGATACTGATGGAACTTTATACTGGATTGCAAAAGGTAAAGATTGCAACAAAGCCGACAAAAAAGGCCTAACTCCAGCTCATTATGCATGCAAAAATGGAAATTTATTTATCTTTTGGACACTGTATAAGATTGATGCCGATTGGAATGCCAAGAATAAGAAATTTCGTATTCCTCTCTATTATGCAATCAAAAACAATCATTTAAACATTGTCAAATTTTGGTGCCGAATAATTGACATTAAAATGTGTTTAATTAACGGAAACACACCTCTAATGATTGCAGTGCTCACAAACAGTGTAGAAATTACTGAATACCTTTCCAAAATTTGCGATCCGAAATATGCCAATAAAGCGGTTCTGGAAACTGCAATTTTTATGGGTGCAAGAACAGATCATGTTGATTGCGTTGTCAAGCTTTTACAAGCAAATCCTTCATCAATTAATGACACAGTCTTAGATCATTCTCTTATGATGTATGCGGCAAGATATAACAGCATCAAAACAATGAAACTTTTATTGTCGAAAAATGTCGATCCAAATGCCTCAGTCAAAGGTCTATTTCCGCTTTCAATGGCCGCAAAAAATGACAGCTTTGAGGCTGCCAAAGAGCTGATTCATGCAAAAGTTCATGTTGACATCAATGAAAATAATGGAGTAACACCTTTGATGCTGGCAATTCAAGAAGGTAATTTTAAGATGGCTGAATATCTTCTTGAGCAAGGAGCTAATTTCATTTATAAAAGCAATAACAACGAATCACCTTTCTTGTATTCCGTTAAGTACAAGAGGCAGAAATGCCTTGAAATGTTATTGAACAAAGTAAGTGATTGCAACGCAATTGATGCCAGAAGAAATTGTCTTTATTATGCAATAGAATCAGATAATTTAGAAGCAACAGAGTTGATCTTAAAATATGTGAACAAGAACAATGAAAACAAATATGACTGCTTGATTTCACATGCAAAATCCGAAGAAATGGCGATGCTACTTCTTAAAACAAATAAGAAAGAGATCAAAAGCAAAGGAAATGATATTTTTGTTGCAATCGAAAAATCGTCGCTTCCTGCCGTGAAATATCATCTTGTTAAAGATCCTACATCAATTGAAAACAGGCAAGCAGACAATTTCACACCAATAATGACCGCTTCGAAATTTGGAAATGCAGAAATCGTTGACTTTTTAATCTCAATCGGAGCAAACAAATTCGCCGTGACACCAGATGGAACTGATGCTCTTGCCGTCGCTATCCAAATGAATAGCGTCGAGGTTGTCAAATCGTTGTTTAACAGCGGAGTAGATATCAAAAATCCAAGAACAAATGGAGACGTTCCTGTATCAATTGCTTGCAAATATGGCTCAATTGATACGCTCAAGTTTTTCAAAAAGCAAGAAATTGATTTCTCAAAAGTCCCGAATTCATCAGAAATTCCCATTGCTCTTGCAGTCATTAACGGAAAAATTGATACTGTCAGATATTTAGTCAATGATCTGAATGTCAATGTAAACTCACTGAGCAGAAACAAGACACCATTATTGATTCTTGCGATCGAAAACAATCAGCCAGATATATTTTTGTTTTTGCTAAATAAGAATGCCGATATTTTTATCAGAGATTCGATTGGAAATACGGCTTTGCATTCTGCGGTTGTCGCGAATAATTTGGATATTGCCATGAATTGTATTGAAAAGCATGCTAATGTCAATGACGCTCGTCCAAGCGATCAAATTACCCCATATTTGATAGCATGCAGCAAAGGCAATGAGCAAATCATGCAATTCTTGGAGAGCAAAGGAGCGGATACCAATTACAGGACTATGAACAATGTTGATGCATTTCTTGCCGCTACTGAGAGCAGAAATATCAATATTATCAATAATCTCATCAATCAGGGATTCAATTGGGAAATTAAAGATTCCAATGGAATGACACTGCTTTTAGTTGCTTGCAAATTTGGCCATTTAAAGATTGTAAAATTGCTTGAATCAAAAGGAGTCAACTTCAAGAATACAGATAATCAGTCTCACAATGCACTGTATTTTGCTTGTCAAAGTGGCAATGTTGATATAGCAAAGTATGTTTTCAAGAAGAAACTATATGATCTCAATCAGAAATTTGAAGATGGTATGACATTGCTTCATATTTCATCAATGAACGGCCATTTGAAGATTGTTAAGTTCCTCGTAGATAAAAAAGCAGACTTAAATGCGATATCCAAGAGTGGACTGATTCCTTTCCATTATGCAACAATAAACAATCGTGTTGATGTAATGAAGTTCATTTGTAAAGAAACACACAAGAAAAGTTATCCAGTATTCATTCAGACACAAGATAAAGTTTATCCGATTGAACTCGCAATTAAAAATAATGCAATCCAAGCCGCCAATTTTTGCATTTCTCAAAATAGCCCAGTGAACACAAATGACAAATCTGGGCTATCGCATATCTTCAGAGCATCCAGAGATGGAGATTTGAGATCTCTCAGAATATTACTCAGTATTTGCGCATCATCTGAAATGAATAAAGAAGAAAATGGACAGACACCAATTGTTGCAGCAATTAAGAACGAGCAGTGGGAAGTTGTCAAGTTATTGAAGAGTATGAAAGCTAACATATCTAGCAATAAAATTATATCTGGAATCCATGTTTCAGTTCAAGAGAACAACATTGAGAAATTTGAAATTCTCAGACAACTTGGCTTCAGTCCTAACGAGAAAGGACTAAAAGGGAAAGTTCCACTCATGACCGCAATTGAACTCAGAAATACTAATTTCATATCTCACTTGCTCGAAATAAATGTCGACATTAATTACACAGATGATGCTGGATTCCCTCCTATAATGTATGCAATATCCAAAGGAGATTCGGTAACATTGCAAAAATTGATTGATAAAGGTGCAGCTATCAATATTCGATGCGGATGGACAACTCCTTTAATCAGTGCAATTAATTTTGAAAAACTTGATTGCTTCAACGTCTTAATTCAAAATGGAGCAAAGATAGATTTACCGCATAAAGGAGGCTACTATCCAATTCACCAAAGTGCTCAAGCGAAAAACATTTATTATCTCAAAACATTAATCGAAAAGAAAGCAAATTTAATGGATAAAACGAATTCTCGATTGACTCCATTAATGGTATCAATTGTTCATGGTGTGATGGATAACTTCAAGCTGCTTCTAGACAATGGCGCAGATTTGAAACCACAAGATTCCAGTGGATTTGATGCATTGTATTATGCATTAATTAAAAATCGATTCGAAATGTGCGACATATTAAGAGCAAAGGGTGCAAAGTTCAATGTCAAAGATGCAAAAGGAATGTTCCCACTTGAATATTGTGTTGTTCACGATTTACCTGATTCCATGCGCTACCTTTTGAATAACGGATTTTCGGAGTATGACAAGATCAATGGCGATCCAGTCTTAACATCATGTATAAGAAATGGGTCATACAAAACAGCATTTATGATGATTGACTCAGGTTGCATTGTCACAGCTCTTTCGCAGAATATGCAAACACCACTGCATGCATGCGCAATGAGATCAAATGATGAGAATTCAGTTCTTCTTGCAAAGAAATTGCTCGCTGTAAATGCATCATTAATCAACCAACAAGATAACAAATCAGAAACGCCATTGAGTTTAACCAAGTGGTATTCGAATTCGGACAGAAGGCTTGCAAAGTACTTAAAACAAAATAAGGCCAGAGACATTGTATTCGAGGGTTCAATTGAATCAAAGATGAGAGACTTTGAAAAAAGGAAAAGGGAGTTTGATATTCACCAGGCCAAACTGGAGGCAGCACGAGAAATCATTGCGGGAGACATTCAAGAACATGAAAGTCAGGTGCAAATTCATAATGCTATGGTTAACGCATACAATTCAGAAGGCGAAAGACTGAATAATAAAACAAACTCATTATTATTCAATATTTTCGCAACTGAAGGAATGCAAGAACGACACGCTAATTACGTAACGGCACATAATTCATATGGAGGAGCAACGATTTCTGCACGATCGCAAATGCTTGATGCTCAAGAGAAGAAACTTTTGAAGAGAGTTGAGTGTTTCAAGAAGGAAAGAGATGAGTTCGAATCTGAATATTCCAAATTCATGACTGAATATAATCTATTTTATAATAGACTTGAGATTTATACACATTTATAAAATTTATTTTTTATTATTTTTGATCAAATCATTCATGAGACAGAAATTTATGCATAAACTCAATTCTAATTTAAATCCAAAAACACAGTTATATTTCTCCAATTTTAATATTTGATCAATACTGAAAAATCAATTAAAGAACATTTGATCATTTAATTGTTATCTTATTGTAAAGGCTCTTGCAACAAAGTTGTTGAAAGATAATATTTAATTTTATTTTAATATGTTCAAATATCAAGCGCATTGCATTCTGTACTGTCAAAAAATTGCTAAAATAAATAGTAACAAACTCGTATTGTCTAATTTTAATAAAATATATTCAGTGAAAAAATATTTATTTAATAAAGTTCTTTAGTATATTGAAATCGATATAACTGAGGTAATGAATTATATGTATACGAAGACTACCTTGATTTTCGACCTTTGAACTCACTCTGAAAACGAAAAATGTTAATTTTTTTGTGTTTAGATAAGAAATTTTCGATTTTAAATCAGCTAATAATATAGAGATGTAATGTATCTATTAAAATATTTATTTGCATTTTCATAAAATTCTTTTTTGGCCCAAAAACGAAAAAAATTAGACAAATTGTGTGATGCAAAGGTTAAATTAGATTTTGAAAAAAACACCATAAAGTTGCAACGAACATGAAAAAACGCTTTTATACAATGCATAGTATCCAAACATCAAATCCATTTTCGATTTAATATATCATATGTCACTTTTCCGGGAATTCCAAAACTAAAGATTTCGTCTATCGCTTGCAGTTCCCGCATAATGTTGTATGAGATATGTAGTGAACGGAAATGAGAGCTCAACAAGTGATATGTTTACATGGCAGATTCATCATTATTGACATGTAAATTATATAGCAAAAAAACAGGGGCGAGATTTCAATTTTTTCCAGATATCAAAATTAAAATATTTTATGCTGCAGTGAACGGAAATGATCCCCTAAATACAAAAATAGCTGCATTTTCAAGAAAATTTTAATATCAAATTTTCATTATGAAGATATTTGCATTCAAACTTTAAATACAGATTTCAATTGATCTTCATCAGTATAATGCTAAAATTACATAGTTATAACTCATCTTAAATGCTTTTTTCCAATTAAATCAAATTATTTTGCGCTCGGACAAACTATGACCGAGATAACTTTTTATATGCTATGCAAAAAAGATAAATATGCAAATCCACAGATAAATCACAATTATATATATTTATGATATATCAAAGAGATGAAATATAAATTAAGGGGTGATCCTAGAAACATGCATCTTTGAGCGCATCAACGTTGTCAATTTTGGATATTTGAGCTTTAATATCTCCACAACTAAAGTGTGCATAATAAAAATACGCACACATAGCATTATGTTATAATAAGTTGTAATGCGTAATATGCATATTGGCAAAATCAGTGACAAATTTAATATCAAATTTCACCTATCGTATAAAAATACAGAATAACCATTATAATATTTATCTAAAGGTAACACATATATGTGTAGATACCATAAAAGTTTTCGCAGATAACATTTCGAAATAGTTTCTCTCATTGTGTCATATGGTCATCGGTCAACAATAAGCGATACTAGCTCGGACTATGCACAGCTCTATTGACTAACTATTGAATGTAATGATACATCATATGCATGTGAATGTATTATACCCTATATCTGTCCAATGAATACAAGTATATTGTGATGAAACGCCCTCTTTAATGAGCGCATCGTTTGTCACTTTTAAGTAGAACACATTCCGATTTTTCGATACTACACAACTATTAAGGTGCAATACAATGCATGCAAGCAGTTAAAGACAGCTTTCATACCTTATTGAAGATTCAATAAGTAATTACAAACCAAACAATCCAATTGAACCTTAAATTTCTTCTAGATTCACATTCTTGTAGCAACAAATCGAGATTAAGCGAATTCTTGGTTTTTTAAGGTGCAGCCTCCTTTTTATGAACGAAATTATATGTGTCAAAAATTACAAATTTGCCATGTAAACATATCACTTTTTGAGCTCTCATTTCCGTTCACAAGATAATGTTGTATGAGATATATCTATTTTCGTCAACTATTTCATCAAAAATTATTGGAGAACATTTTTCTTCAATTTCACGGGGTTTTATTTTCAATGGTGTTCGAGAAAACATAAAATTTAGACTTTAGAGAGACTGTAGAATCATACTTTATTGTGACGATTATCCGGCCAACAATTTTTTGTTACATTTCAAAGTGATAAAAATTTTTTTATCACTTCATTTTTCATAAAAAAAGATGAGTCTCAAGGACGCCAAGGTTCTCATTCTCAACGCCGGCTTCAACTTCGTACACTCCGATGGTAAGCTCAACAGATCTCTTGCTGAAGAGGCAAAGAAGTACCTCGAATCAAAGGGCCACGAAGTTAAGAGCACACACATGGACGACGGCTACAACACAGAAGAAGAAGTTGACATGATAATGTTAGCTGACGCCATCATCCTTCAGACACCATAACGGTGGATGGGTCTTCCATGGGGAGCTAAGAAATACATCGATACAGTCTTCGCTCATGGAAAGATGTACGCTAGTGACGGCCGCACTCGCAAGGATGCCAGCAAGAAGTACGGCAGTGGCAGTCTTTGCCATGGCAAGGACATTATGATCGCTTCAACATGGAACGCTCCAGAAGAGTCCTTCGTTGATGAGAAGCAGTTCTTCGAGGGTAGAGGCGCCAAAGGTGTCTGGTTCAACGTTTACAAAGCCTTCGAATTTTGTGGATTCTCAAGAATTCCACCAGTTACATTCCACGATGTTATTAAGGTCCCAGACTTCCCAAAGTACATCGCTGACTTGCATGCTCACCTCGACAAGTTCTTCTAAGGCAGAATTAGAGAAGGCTCCAAAACTAGATGCTGAAATATTAACTGCACAAAAGCGTCGTTGGACAATAGATCCATCACAGGAAAAGCAAATTGCACCTCCATTGCCTCCTCTACTTCAATTTTCGAAGTAACAAGAAGAATGGAATAACTTTATAGTACCTTGTTCAATGACAACAACACCATTGTAGCATCCTGTGAAAGAGCAGCTGTAAATGAAAACATTCTCACCTAATAATGTGCTGTTGCAGAAATTGGAGAAAGAGCAGTCTTTTGATGGAGGAGGTTCTCCGTAGTATTCAGACCACAGAGAGGATGGTGCAGAGTCTTCATGAAAATTTTCAATATCCCATCACAGAGAGAAAAATCCCTCTTTTCCACAATCAAAAAATGACTAAAATCTTCTGGCAATATTTTTGGCATAATGACATGCAAAAATCAAGCGCCCAAATCATACTTTATGAATATTCTTTCCTTCTATATTGGGATTGCTTTTGAGTCCTGAGATCAACAACCTCATATCAACATTGAATATCATCGCCTAAGGAAGTTTAGTTGAATCAGCATTTTGAGTGCGAGAAAAGGAAAAATTGTTAGGGAGATGATTCTCTATAGTATATTCAATCCAAAGAAGCAAGAGCATCCATATCAAATAAAATTTTGCAGAATAAGAAAGAAAAATTAATCATTATTTGAAAATTCATGACATAAATAACCAAAATCTGGTGCAATACTTGATTCAAGTGTCACAGATTATATGATGCAATTATATTAATAACAGCATTATTATAGCCCGAAAATATACATCCATAAATATAAACATTGTTTCCGAATGAAGTATAATCACATGAGATCGCAAATGCGCAGCTCTGTGAAAGAGTGGGGTCTCCGAAGTAATACCTCCATAACAACGAAGGCGGGGAGTTTTCATGTAAAAGTTTAATGCTCTCATGAGGCTATAAATGTCTCTTTTATTTTTTCTCTAAAAAAATTATGATTATGACAATATGACATGTAAACATATCAAAAAATCAATAATTTTTCAAGTGGAACCTTAAATGAGTTCATCATATTTTTTGACAAGATTTCTGTCATTATTTTTCTAATTTTAGTAAATTCTGAAACGGCTATAAAGTGTACATAAATAATATAGTTTTTGAAAATTGTCATGTAAGATAAATGACTGACTTGTAAAATTTTTATAGGCACTCAATTCGCTTTTATTGGATTGCTGGAAATGACTAAATGTGTAGAAACAGAATATCACAAAATATTGAAATGACGATAATTATAATGTCACTTTTCATATAAAACTATATAAATTTTGCAATAAAAAATTTGAATGCATTAATAAAGTCACTTCACTTAAATGACTTGCGCACCAAAGAAAGCCGGCCCAGGTGGCCCAAAGATCTTCGAGACAGGCGCCGAGAAGGCTCCAGCTTGCTTCTTCTGGAACATCGGCGAAAAGAACTGCGATCCAGTTAAAGTACTTATCAAGCCCTCCCTCTTCAGAAAATGGGACCAGCTTTTGACACACCTCGCTAAGCAGTGCGATGGCTGCGGCAATGGTGTTCGCGCCCTCTATTCTCCAAAAGGAAAACAGTACAAAGAATTATCTGAGTTAACAGATGGACTTGACGTCGTTGTCGTCCCAACAGGATGCATGTTCCAGAAGACAAAGCTTCCAGTCAAGCTTTCATCAAAGCTTGGTCTTCCATCAGACTATTAAAAGTCTTAAAAAGAATGATTGAATAAAACAAACAGATTCCATGACTCTCTGAATATTTGTGTCTTATTTGCTTTTAACTTTTTAGACATCTAATTTATAACGATTCAATTTGTTGGATTTGAATCTCAGAGATCACAAAGATAGCTTAACCATGAGCTGTACCATTGATCGTATGGTGGATTTTTATTTAATTGCTTTTGATTATTTTCGATCAAATAGTTTATTGTTATGCCATTATTAATCCATCATCGAATATAGATATACGTATTAGTTATTTTAGTTAATACTGTAATTTTTGATTTTTGTTCAAATTTTTTTTTGCTTAGCGTTTATGAGCTAAATGCATGAATATAAAACACAGAAAATCGCTTTAATAGATAATAAATGAATCCTAAATTCATAATAGAGAAAAACCAAAATAATATTTGAGCCAAGTTGACATAATTTCAATTTGATATTAGATGCAATTCTTCATAGTATAGATTATGAGCTCAGTAATTTTCTTCAATGGAAACTATTCTCCATATTTGATTAAATCTTCGATGCTTTTTAAAAATAAGGATGTCATTATCGCTGCAAATGAGCTCTCTTCGGATATCGAATACAAGATTTTGATCCTTTTCAATGCAAATTGTTCCATCTATTTGAAAATAAAATTTTTGATTTGGGGAAAGATCTCTTGGCTTGAATATTAAGTCAACATCGCCATCAGATTCATGTGTGACGAGTTGTCCGTTTTCTAAGCTAATTAAATTATTATCTTGAAATAAAAATTGCTGATTTTTAAGCCCAGCGTAGAAGTCGAGTACTAAAATATCATTTCCTTTTGGTCCTTTCTTTTTCGCTATGCAATAATCTGGATAATCATGACAAACAATTGCACACTTCATTAAAATGATTTTGAAATTTGGCACATTTAACTTATATAGGTTTCACGATGTTTGGACAAAACAAACTTTCTTCCAAATCGAAATATTAAATTTTCATAATGACAGTATATCATTGTTGATGAATATTTAACACACCAATCGAAATGATATAAAAATATTAAAAGATAGACATATTTTAAAATAAACAATATAAAAAACTTATTCAACAACAACCAGATTTGTTCTTTTCTTTCTTCTCTTCAGTGACCTTTATACCCTCATCTTTGGCTTCTCTGGCACCAATTAAATCTGAGGCAATGCAAGTGAACAATTCGTTAATTAGGATTCCCATTTTCGCAGAAGTGCGAAAATATGGATACCCACGCGAATCAGCATACTCCTCCGCTTCTGCTATAGGAACTATATCGTTTAAATCACATTTATTTCCAACTATGTAAATTCGAAGTTCAGGAGGCGCATTTTTGAAAACTTCGTTTATCCATCTGTCAAGAGAGAGAAAGCTTTGCATGTTTGTGACGTCATAGCAAACTAATGCAGCTGCAGCATGGCGTGCGTATATATTTATCAAGCTCCTGTATCTCTCCTGGCCAGCAGTATCCCAAAGGTTAAGAATACACGGTCCATTCGGGGTTGTTACTTCTTTTGCGATAAATGATGCGCCAATTGTTGTTTCCATTTGATAATCGAATGAATCCTGAATGTATCTCTGCAAAATACTCGTTTTACCAATGGATGAATCGCCTAAAATAATAACCTTGAACTCAGGTTTCAGGTCTTCAGCATCCATCAGATTAATTTGAATTCAATTTTTTCCTTATCGAAAATCTTCCATTGCATTTATTTGCTGTTATCATTATAATATATTTTTGAGGTTTGTCATGGAAAATCTGATCAGACAAAATTTTTGATGTCAAATGAAAATACAAAAAATTGCCACATTTCCCATTAAAAACACGAAATTTGGTTATGCATCATATATTGAACATAATGTAATATTAAAATATCAAATGACATGTAAATTTGATTTTTTTTGACATGTTTCAAAAATCTTTTTTCATCTTTTCCTCCAAAACAAATTTTATATCATTCTATTGTCCATGATTTATAACTATAGTTCATTGATATGGCAATAATAGCTATTTGTTAAGTTAACATGCATTTCGTTAACTTTTTAAATCCATACCTATATTTGATTATAAATATTTTATAATTCCATCATAATAAGTATAGTAAATATAATGGAAATTGAATGTTTTGATATATTACATATCTGTTATATGGTATTTGCGTTGCATATTTTAATTATTTTCATATTTGATTGATTATACTTCCGAGAACAGATTTTTGAGAAGTTGATAAAATTTAATAAAATTTCAAATCCAAATATTCAATAAGCAGCGAACTAATAAGGAATAATATTTATTAACAAATATATAAAAAATAAAACAATCAGTGTTTGATCTGAATATCATATAGCAGCTGATTGAAAGATATGTAGTAATGAAAAAGTAAAATTTGAAATTTCAGTTGCAGCATTTCTTGGAGTCATCTTTTGATTTCTTCTTCTTAACATCAATGGTATCACACTTATCATTGATTCTTGTTTTCAAGGCTTCTTTTGCAACGCAAATGAAGAGATCATGAACACCTTCACCAGATTTAGCCGAAACCATGAACACTTTATCATACTTCGAGTGCAATGTAGTTTTAATTGCATCAAAGCTGCTTCCTTCGGTATCAACCATATCAATTTTATTTAATGCGATGATAATGATTGGATCTTCGCTTGCTTCTTTCAGCCTCTCAATCCATGTCTCGATGTTGTTGATAGAGTTCTGATCTATGCACGAAGCAACAATGATACAAACGACAGCGCCTCTTGCGTACATAGAAACCAGTGGAGCGAACTGCTCTTGACCAGCAGTGTCCCAGATCTTCAGTTCTACTTCTGTATCGTCAACAGGAATATTTAATTTCACATGTGAAGTTCCAATTGTTGGAGCCATTTGGTAATTGTACTGATTTCGAGACTCTCTGCCAACTATCGACGTCTTTCCGACACCTGAATCACCAATGACGATTACTTTGTATGATAAAGGATTTGGATTCATTTTGTTTTGACAGTTTTACATATCAGAAATCAAACTTTCTGCCACTTTTAAGGATTCATTTGAATCATATGTTTATATTGAATGTTGACAAATGATAATACGAAAATCATTCATCGTTTCATGCCATTGTCAATTTAACGATGCTTTGATTGGATTTCATTAATCAATTTCTGATCTACAGAAGAAAAGCATTCAAAATTTATTTGATGCATTATACCAAACAATGAAAATGATAATGCAGGCCTTGAGGTGAAATCGGTGGACTTCCCAAAAGAGTCTGTGATAAATGTCATTAACCTTATTAATATTACTTTTTTCCAATGGAGATTGATTGTTTACTTCTTTCTTTTTCACACAGCATTTAGCATTACATAATGATTATCAAACTATTTCGGAGTATGGAAATTGGCAATGGAGCAGTCAAAATCAATTGGTCGATATTTTTATTAATGGAACCAGTAACACAATTGGCGATAGTTGCTTCCGTTATTGTCACAAACTTACAAATGTTAATGTTTCGTCAAATATTATAAAAATTTTGGCATGGGCCTTTAATTCTTGTAGTGAATTGAAATATGTTTATGCGCCAGGCATAGTAGAGATAGGAGATTGTGCATTCTATGCCTGCGCAAAGCTCGTTGAAATATATTTTCCTGCAGTTTCTTCAATTTCTTCTTTCATATTTACTGCCTGTAGTTCCTTAACAAATATATCATTTAACGATGTTAAATCTGTTGGAAGTCAAGCTTTTGGTACTATGCAAAATCTTAAAGCAATTTCTTTTCACACTGTTTTGACTTTATCAAATGATGCATTTCATCAAACTAACATAAAGAATTTAACAATAACTAATGAAACAATATTTCTTAGCAGTCCGATCCCAAATTTATTTAAATATGTTTTCCTACCTTCAGCGACAGAAATCTCAAATTAAGTATTTCATTCATGTTCAAATCTTATTGATTTTTATGCACCAAATGTTAGAAGAATTGGCTCAAATGCATTTGAAGGTTGTAATTCATTAACAAAAAATTGATTATCCCAACCTTGAAATTATAAACGATAGTGCATTCACTTCTTATCCAAATATCAATACAATAAATATCCTAAGTATCGTATCAATCGGAAATAACGCATTTTCTACATTAAGTATCAATGCTTTCGAATTGCCGTATCTAATTTCAATTGGACAAAATTGCTTTAAGGATTGGAAAAGTTTATCGCGATTTTTTGCTTCTAAGTTAAAGCAAATTGGTTCAAATGCTTTTCTGGATGTATCATGCTTGATAATTAAGAGTTTAATGAATTAGAATCATTAAATGATAATTCGTTTTATGGCTGCACAACATTATATTCCTTTAAAGCTAAAGTGTTAAGCTCTATTGGTAATAATGCTTTTCAAGGCTGCACTTCATTGTCATCTGTAAATGCTCCAAATATTAATAGTCTTGGTCAAAATGCGTTTTATAACTGCAAAGCTTTACGATCCATTGATATAACAAATGTTAAATTAATCGGCTCATCGAATTTCTGTTTTTGCGAACAATTAAATAACATAAATATTCCTGAAATACAAAAAATCACTGATAGTTTATTCAAAGGCTGCTCTTCATTAACTTCAATTACTGCAACAAAAATTTATTTAATTAATGATAGTGCATTCCGGGACTGCACTTCTTTATCTAATTTTCCATATTTGAGTAATTGTGTAAGTGTTGGAAGTTATGCCTTTTATAACACTCATCTTCCAGGGAAAATTACGATTTTAGGCAGTGATCTCATTGGTGATTATTCTTTTCATAGTGCTCAAATTTCTGAATTATCAATCATCAATGACAACACCCGTATTGCAACATACACATTTGCATACAATGAAGCATTAAAATTTCTGGCTCTCCCAAGTTGCACAATAAGTGTTGAAGCATTCCGAAATTGCTTTAATATATAAACATTAAAATTGAATAATGCAAATAAACTTGATTTTAATGGTGGAACATTCGCAAATATACACTTATGCGTTTTTTATGCTGGAAATGTTGATTGTAATGTTGATATGACTAAAATTGTTATCCAACGAATTACTAAGGATCTATTTGTGGATTCAAATTATAAATTGCCTACATTCTGTGATATTCCAGTTAAAGCAAAATTATAGCAAGGATGTCCAGAAGAAGTTCGAAGTGCTCTTGTTTTGCACACCTAAGCGACATTTTTCGGGGAATTAAATCCATATGCTCTTCATTTTGTTCTCACTATGTAACTGTTATAAAATAAACAACAAAATATATTTACAAAAATAACGCATATATAAAATATCAAAATGGAGGCAAACAAAGGAAAGATGCTTCAGGTAAACTTGATGCGACACGAACTTTTGTTTGATTTTCTTCATCTTCTTCTTCACTCGCTTCATCATATGAATAATATGATGACGATGACGAATTCGTTTTAATTTCTCCTTCATCTCCTGATGTGGAGTAATAATAGTCTTCGTCTGAATCACGGTCGTTTCTGATGTAATAATTATTGTTATTGTCATTATGAACAACAAAATCTCCTCCAAACATCACAGGAGCATCATAATCGAATGCATCATCAAAACTGAACTGCTTTGACTCTTTTGGATCTTCTTTTGCATCTTTTTCGTCATCCGAAGATGAAGAATAATCATAATAACTGCGTGGCACTCCACCAATGAATTGCTCAAGTTCTGGTTCACTTTGTTTCTTAGTTTCTACAACATTTTCATTTGTTGGAACAAGCAAACTCGATGGAATATCCAAACACTCATCATCACTCTTCAGTGTTGATATATAATTATCATCATCTTCCTTTTCATCATTGATGATATTAGAAGACTGGATTTCGTTAACTTTTTCTGGAATCATTTGATTTTCTTCTTTATCACTTTGTTGAAATCTATTTAATAAATTAAATTGACTCTTTGGAATAATTAAATCATCTTCCTCTGGAATTACTTTTTTGACGATGTTTCTTCTTGTTGGAATGATGTAATCATCGTCTTCGTCAGAAGTTGTTCTTTCATTTCTAAACGGAATGAAGTTTTCATCATCTGATTGTCCATTGAAATGAATCATGAAAATTTCATCATCAGAAGTAGATTTACTATTAAATTCATCATCATTTAATTCTTGTTTAACTTTTGGTGCTTCTTCAGTTACAACTTTAATATTATCAGACGCTTCGTTTGGAATATCAATTGTATTCTTTGCATTAATTTCTTCATTCTTTGGAGGCTCTAGAGCTAATAAAAGTTGTAGGTTGTTGTCATTTTCAGTCGATGAAGTTTGCTCTAAATTCTCCGATGGCGTTTCAACTTCGAATCCTCTCATTTCTTTGATACCTTCGAATCTTAGTGAACCTTTGATATGCAATTTTGGTGGTTTGTCAACAGTTGGACTTCGAATGCTTATTGCTGAACGTGTTTTCCCTCCCATTTCAGAAACATCTGCAGAAAGCTGCTTCAAAAGATCATCTGGTGATTCAGCAATTTTCTCAGCTTCAGTGACTTTTGGAGATGAAGATCCACTAAATGGAATCAAAAGAGGAGGTGGAGGAGCTTGTTTAGGTGATGATTTGATTGGCTGAATATCTCCTGTTGACATTGAAACTTTTAACAGTTCTGCTTTGATTTTAACTTTCTTTCTAACAATCTTCTTGACTTTGATCTTCTCTTGTTTTTCATTTGGTGAAGGAATGAATTGAGAATCTGTCATATTTGCTTTTGGTGTTTCGATTTGTTTCTTTTTCTCATTATCATTTTCACTTTGTTTCGATTTTTCTTCTTCTGATTTAATTTCAGGTTTTACTGATGGTTGTTTGATAATGATTTGAGGAACTTCAACTGTTTTTTGTTCTTGCTTGATTGCAATTGGTTCTTCGATATTGATTTTAACAGTTTTGATTTCCTTTGGTTTATCATTCATTGGTAAATTCATTTGTTTCTTGAGAATTGATTTTGGCTTGAAATCAATTGACGAAGATCGATGAGATGCTGAAGATTTTTCGATTATGTTACGCTTTGGTTCAACAGAAATGCTTCTATGGATTGGAGATTCGAAATCATCATTAATCTTCTTCTTGCTGATTATTTCATTTGTTTTTGGTTTGTTTGCGCGTGCTGAAGAATTTTCTTTGCTAAATTTAACAAGTGCTGGAGCTTCGATTTCTTGTTTCGCTTTGGATTTCTTTGCTTTTGGGGCTTTCCTGCTTGTTGATGAACTTCTTGGATTTGCTGAATCAGAGCGTTTGTTTTTAGCAGATAATGGCTTCGATTTTGGTTCAACAGATTTCGATCTCTCTTTTTTAACTTTATCAGCAAACAGAAGATCTGTGGAATCGCTGAACATATTCAGTGGAGAAGGAAGAAGTTCGAAAGGAGTGATTCTCGTTGGCGAAGGAATTTGAACCAATTGATAATCAGAAGAATCCTTAATATCATTTCTTGAAATGATTGGGTCAGAGTTATTCGGCTCGTAAACAGTGATTTGATCGAATATTTCCATTGACTTTCCTTTGTTTTTGTCATAAAAGATTTTCGTCACATCGACTTTCTTCGGGAAGAATTGAGAAATGACTGATTGCATGTTTGTTGAGAACTCTGGTTCATAGATAGTTTCAGATTTGTTAAGAGCTTCAAGTTGACCTGTTGATGAATTGATTCTGATGTGAATAACAACTTCTTGTTTCCTGATATATTTAATATTCATGTTCCTGAATTCATCGTAATTATCTTCAGTTAATTCTTTTTTGACGACATGTGGAGCGACAATTCCATGCTTTCCTTTTGAAATTTCGATAACACAAATATAAAATCTTCCACTTTGTTCCGCCTGTTTCTTAGAGACTTCACATCTGCACTCATAGAGCTCATAACGAGCTGAATAAGGATTCCATCTCTTTCTGAATGCTGGGAAGAAAATCTTTGGTTTGATACTGTTTTGTTCATCATCTTCAATCAAATATTCTTCAGGTCTGTTGAGTGCATTCATTCTTTCTCTTATAACCTTTCTGTGGAGAACATTTAAACCTGCGTCTTTGAGAAATTCCGTTCTTTCGTAATTTTCGAATTTCATTTCTTTTGCATTTCTTCGCATTCTGTAAACTGTTGTGTATAATCTTCCATTGTTATCCCTGAAGACGATTTGAGTTGGACAAATAAAATCAAGTCCATTAAGAGCCTGGAAGTGAACATTTCTCTCAACTGTTGCAATTTCAACATCTCCAGAAGAAGTTTTAATTTGTTTTGCAATTTTGATCAATGGAATTTGTAATTTCGATTTTGGAAGTGATTCAATGTTCAAAGAAGGAGCTCCAATTAAGTCGTTTTCATTGATTGTTTCTTCACATTCATAATTTTCATTTTTATATGTTTTTGGATTCCTTCGCTTCTTAATTGCCTTGAAATACGATGTTCCATCTTTTCTGCGATAAACTGTTGGATCTACAGCCAAAAACTCGGAATTTCCAATTGCTATATCAGGAACGTTTTCTTCTTCAGTGAATTCAGTAATTTCTCCAGCAGAATTCTTTCTAGTTTTGATAACAGAAATCGATCTAACGTAGTTTTGTTTTGGTTTTTGTTCTTGTTTGATTTTCGATAATTCTTGAAGAACGTGTGTTCCTGATCTATTGATTATACGGAATACGTGTCCAGAAAGTTTCCAAACATCTGTTTCTTGAATGTTTAAATCCGTTTCGCACATTATTGGAATTTCAGGAATTTCTTCCTCAGACTCATAATTCTCGATTTGATGTGTTTTGGGACTCTTCCTCTGCCTGAAAACACGTATAAATTGCTTTTTTCCATTAAAAAATATTTTTGGATTAATTGCAACAAAATCTTTTGTAGCAATTATAGGTTCATTTATCTCTTCTTTGACTTCTTTAAAAGTAGTTTCTCCGGTTTTGATTGATGTTTGAGGTTTTATGAGATTCACAACTAAATTTCCGTATTTGTTGCGTTTTGAATTTGGGATCCTCTCATCTAAAGCATATCTGATGTCATGATCCTGAAGATACACTTTTTGCTCAATATTTATCGTTTTTTGGACGATTGCATTTATATATGGTTTTTTATCTTCATCTCTGTAAATAGTTGAATCAAACGATATATAATCACTGCCAGAAAGTACGTTATTAGGAATTGATATGTTAGTAAACGACATTTTCTCCGAATATAAATTACGAACAATTGGTAGAACCAATTCTCCATTACTGTCATGTGTTGCAGTCTGGAGAAACATTGATAGTGCATCTATTGGATATTTCGACGAATTTTCATCTTCTTCGTCCAATATTTTCACGTTGCTTTGGTATTGAACATTTGGGAGCTTAATTGGTGAGGTTTTGTAACTCTTGGATTCGAAAGTATCATTGCTTTGCTGTTTTTCGAGATTATTTTTAGAAAAATTATTTTGACTTTTCGATATTTTAGATGAACCTGTAGAATTAGACACAGGCTGACTTAAGTATGAATAAGACGAAGAATTAGAGTTACTTGTTAAATTTTGATTTTTTATTGTTTTCATTTTCGTTTCGGGAGACAAATTTCTCCCATATATTGTATTCGCTGGGAATCCTGATTGCAATGTTAATGATGAATCTTGTGATATTTTACCTTTCTTCGAATTTTTCTTGATTGAAGACTTCTTTGGCATTGAATAAGTGCTCATTGACCTGTAGGACTGCATTGTGTTCGATGGCGACGCTCTAAAATCACTTGAAAATTGAGGTTTGGAAATTATTAAGAAAATGGCACTTTTTGAAAGTTATCACTTTTAAAAATCTTGTCACATTTCATACATTCAGGATAAAAAGTGTACGTTTAAAAATTAGATTTTCATGGATCTAAGTGTTTTGAGCGATGACACAGAGAGCAGAGCTTCGAATGGTGAGAGCAAAGACATGAAGACTGAAATTCTCATGCTTAAACCTAGCAATGAGGTTAATGCAAATCCAAATTCGATAGATTACAGTCCTAAGAAGAAATTGAAACCAATAAAACAACCAAAACAAAAGAACCGTAAAAGAAATCGTAATTTAAAGAAACATATTCCACAAGGAGATTCAATTTTAACTTTTAATCCTTATAAAGAGCCAGAATTCACAGAACAATATAGTATCGATGCTCTAAATCAGCTCGGAATATCGGCATCAGACTTACAATATCCGAGCAACGAACAAATTTCATCCAAGGCAACATCAAAGCGTTTGTTAAGAATTATACGACAAAAAGAATTCAGAAAGCGTGATGAACTCATTCAAGCAGTGAAACAGAAACGCGAAGAAATCATCGCAGAATCACAAACGAACAGCGATTCGCCATTGATTTCTAACGATATTAATGGTCTTTTATTCGACGATATAAGCTCTGTTACCAGCGACACACCTCCGTCATCATTAAATCCTGCAGTTAAGAAAGCAATCGATGCAGCATTGCTTTCAAAGAAAGAAGAAAATCGAAAAATGAGATTGCAGAGAATCACAGAAGAAAAAGCTCGTCGTGAAGCAGAAAAGATACTCGCAGCTGTGGAAAGGGAGAAACAGATATTAGACCAGACAGAGCAAAGCCGTCGTGAAAGATTACAAAATGCTTATATTATCGGTGTTGCAAGAGAGATTAAAATATTAAGCGCGCGCGAACACCTGAAAGAAATCGAATCTAGTCGCGAGAAAGAGCAGCAGCAGAAAGAGGAAGAAAGGATACAACGTGAAAACGCGGCTCAGCAAAGACTTTTAGAGGAGAGAAGACGTGAAGAAGGGAAAATGGCTGAAAAGAGAAAGAAACAAAACGAAAAGAAACTCAAGAACTTAAATATGCGTCGAGAGATGCAACAAAGGCTTGAGCAAGTTGTAGAAGAGAAAAATCAAGTTGCTCAACAGCGTGTGATAGAAGCTTTAGAGCAGAAAAGACTTGAAGCGAAAGAAATCGCAGAGAAAAGACAAAGGAAAGCAGAAAGAGCTGCAGAACTACGGAAACGCAGAGAAGAAGAAAATTTAGCTAAAGCTCAACTTTTGGCTGAGAAAGCAGAAGAAAGAGCACGAAAAGCTGATCATGAACGCGTTGAGAAAATATTGAAACAAAGCTCATCATCTGATATCAAATTCACTAGAAGATATAGTTTGTAATTTGTATTGTTATATTAAATATGTATATTGTTTGATATTATTTCTGAAAGAGTTTTAAAAATATATCAAAAAAATTATAATTACAAGAATTATTCATCTATTCCCAAATGATGCTCATCCATATATTTAATAAGTTCCGAAGCTTCAGGTCTATCATGTGGATTTGGCTGCAAGCACAAATCGATGAAATCTCTAACAGCTTGTGAGTTTTCATCATTGAACTGTGATTTGTATGAACCATCAATCATATTATTCTGGACAAAATAATTATTAACGTTGAAAGGATATCTCCCTGTCACAAACTCGAAAGTTAAGATGCCTATACTCCAAATATCACACTTATGGTCGTAAGTATTCGTAGCATCCATGTTATTTCTAATGACTTCCGGTGACATATAATTTGGTGTTCCTGCATAAGAACGCGCAGGGTCTGTGCTGATAAGCTTAGAGAATCCAAAATCACCTAAAAGAACATTTCCATTCGAATCAAAGTATACATTTTCAGGTTTTATATCTCGATGAATGATATTTTCCGAATGAAGATATGAAACAGCGGTTAATACTTGTTTAACAATTCTATAGGCGTCCTGTTCTGTTATGTTTGACATACTATTGAGGAGATCTCTCGCTGTTCCACCTTCACAATATTGTAAAATCATGTATGGATACCGTTCGTATACGAAAGCGTCAATAATTTTAACTACATTTGGATGCATAGCACGAGACATATTCTCTATCTCACGTTTGAATATTCTTTCTTGAATTTGTTCAGGTTTAAACTTTTTTATTGCGACTTTTTGCGATTCATCGTGCCCTATCCATCCCTCGTAGACTGTGGAATACGTTCCTTCGCCTATTTTCTTTTTCCTAGTTGTGTATATTGTTTCTCCAGCGCAAATTTCTTCATACATAAATAAATAAATATTGGGCTGTGAAAAAATATTCAGGGGGGGGGACATCTTTTTCGCTTCTTGCTAACTACATTCTTTAAGATTAAGTCTTGCCTTTAAAACCTCAAATCCATTTTACCAATTACTATATATTCATATGGTAAAAAGTCATTTTTTTAAAATATATTTAATTTGATATCAAATTTGCAAAATATATAATTGCGATCAAATATTCATTGATAAATTGGTGCTTTAAGTATACAACTTAAGTTTAAGAATATGGTTATTCGTTTTGCAAATGGAGAAATTAAAAAATAAGAACCAACTAATTTTGCCATGTAAACATTAAAAATGACGATGTAAACCATAAATATCAAAAAAATGAATCATCAGAAATATGATGATGGGATGCAAGCAAAGACCTATATATAGTACCAAGGGAGTTTTGCTAAGATGCTGCAGATGCAAAGAAGACCGTGGAGATACTTTGGTAAAGCTTATAAACGATGTGGGTCAATTTTGTTTCATTTCGTTGGATTTAAACATACAGAATTAATGCAAACATAATTTTGCTCTTAAACCAAAGAAAATCGCCTCCAACTGAATATAAAAGTGATTTGAATAGTTTACACTTAAAGATGTGTTCCGAAAATTAATCTTCCAATGTGTGTATACAGTTTATGACCAAAAATTAAAAATCCCGAAAGTTGGATTATTTCGACTGAATCATGAAAATAACGAAGCAGATACTAGTGCAGAATGTTGTTGCGCAAAAAATAGCAATTATCGATTTGTAGCAAAAATTTCAAACAATTTCATGAAAATCCAATCTTCATAGAGTTATTATTTGTTTATCAAATTAAAGGCAAAAATTTTAGATATTCTCAAAATTGTGAATGACTTTTCATTATGACATTCAAAAATGTTTTAAAATCTTACCAAAATGTTGCAATATTAATCTGTAGCGTACGGAAATCCTGCCCCCAAAAAAGTATCAGGAAAAGTGACACCCTCTGCCATGTAAACATATAAAATGCCACGTAAGTAATTTATGTGTCAATTATTTGCTTGCAATTTGATTTCAGCTAATGCCTACAAACAGGTAATCCCACATAGTTGAGCAGTACATACCTTTCGCATTTATTTGAAAAAAGAGTTGAAATTTAAATTATTTGGAAATACTGATTCTACATCCACTACCAGTAAATAGGGAGTCAGTGTAGCATCAGTATATCCTAATATTTTGAAAAAGTCCAGATTCCCAAATTATCCATAATTTTGTTTGGCATTTAAGCTCAAATCATAGCACAGTTCCATTATGTGAGGCAAGCCTATCATGGATCAGTCTCATTCGATGGAGCTGTACTATGATTTGAGCTAAAAAGCAAAAAAAGTCGATTATTACAAAGCTCGCCTATTTGTCAATATTATGCATGAAGCATGTATGGAATCTAATATTCCTGTGCATTATATGCATTTTTCGTGCAAAATATTGACAAATAGGTGATTTGTTAAATATCTACTATATTTGTTCATAAAACATGGATATCCGACTAAATCATGTATATGAGACGAACAAGCACATGAACTCAGTTAATGCAATATGCGTGTTGAAGCCAGATATCCATATTTTTTGAAAAAATCAAACAATGTTTCTAAATTAATGAAATAAAAAAATTAACCATGCAGAATGACTCATTGTATATGAGGAAACTGCAGCCATATGGAGTGAGTCATTCTGCATGATGATCTTGTAAAAAACATTATGCAATTTGGAATTTGTCTTGCTGTAATGCTGTTAACAAGAGGTGATCAAGGATACATATACATTTATGAGCAGCAATGCTGCGAGAAAAATAGGATTCTCAAAAATAAAGTCCTTGAAATTTCGTTGATTTCAAAATTTTTCAACATGATCATTAAAAACAACCCAATGCATAACGTTGGTAAGACATCTCATACAATGATCCATTTTTCATGATGATTTTGCTCAAACCAAAAAACTCAACGAAATTTCATGGTTTTCTTGAGGCAATTCTGCTCATAATGGTCAATATTATCGATGTAAGGCCACTTGATAACAGAAGTGTCTCAAGAAAACCATGAAAGCGTAAAAAATGTATTCGATATTGAGATGAATTTAAACTTTTTAAATTTCATCACAAAGAGTGACTGACTGCATTGAACTTGTGTCATATCCTATGCAGCCAGTCACTCCTTGTGATGAAATTGGTTCAAAGCATGAAGTGTGCTAGCATGTAAAACCAACAAAAACACTTTACACGCTGTCACTTTTCCTAACACTTTTTGGGCAGGATTTCCGTAGGCTACATATGAATGAAGATTAATGTTTGATTTTAAGTTTACATATCGTCTTTTTCAACAACTGATGGATCTTGGACCGAGCATTATCGGTCCATATGCGCTTAAAGGTGAAGTCGGGCACGGTGCGTTCTCGACGGTTCGCCTGTGCCAAGATCTAAATACAGATATATATTATGCCTGCAAAATTATACAACGTTCTAGATTATTAATGCATAACTTGGACGTTCGCTTCGAAAATGAAATTAGAATCAACCAGCAACTTCATCACCCGGGTATTGTATGCTTATATGACTTACTTAAAGACGAAACGAATTATTATATTATTATGGAGTTCTGCCCGAACGGCGAATTATTCAGCCATGTTGTCGATAAAGGCAGATTAGACGAAAACGAGGCCAAAATATTCATATCACAGATTTTATTCGCACTTCATTACGTTCATTCTTTAAATATTTGCCATAGAGACCTAAAACCTGAAAATTTATTGCTAGATCATGTTGGCATGGTCAAAATCTCTGATTTTGGGCTTTCGCGTTTCGTTGGCGTAAATGGACTTGTTAATACTCCGTGTGGTTCGCCTTGTTATGCTTCACCAGAATGTGTATCTGGGCATCCTTACGACGGCAGGAAGAGTGATATCTGGAGCTGCGGTGTTATTGCTTATGCAATTTTGACTGGTCAGCTTCCTTGGACAAAAAGAAACCAGCAACAGCTGTTCGAACAGATAAAACGTGGAGAATATACAATACCCACGTACTTGAGTCCAAATTGCCGTAATTTCATTGCAGGTCTGATGACCGTCAACACAGAATACAGATTAACAATAGAGCAAGCGTTGCATCATCCATGGTTAGCAGATTGCCCTCCTCCAAATGTTGAAATGTATCGGCCTTTGCAAGCAGAATTACTTCCAGTGCCTCCTAGTTTACGAAAACTCGATTTGTTCTTCGAAAAAGAAATACCGTTCGATGACTCCGTTATGGACGATGACCCACCTAGAACAGCTGATCACGTTTCATCTCAGACTTTTAGTTCGATTAGGAAGGCACTGAACTACCTGCGGCCTAAGTCGCGGCAACCTGTTAAGCAATTGTATTAGTTATTATTTATTTTGTAAAGTAATAGATTATTTGGATTTTATACTAATTTTATTCACGAAACTTCAATGAGTCAAAAAACTGCGTAGATGAGATGGATATGTGATATATCCAAGTTTTCATCCTCCATTTCTGAATTTTATTTAATATTCACAATTTCTGGTGTTTTTTGGCAACAATACGATTATATCACGTTATGTATATTTTAAATATCATATTCTTTTGGCTCAAAAACGGATTTTTAATTTTGGTGTTACCCCTTGATTATATATTAAAATAGAAACCTTATTTTAAAAATTGTTGAGATTCATAAGATATAATAACCATAATATATGAATTTAAAAAAAATCATAAAATTAGCTCATTTTAGGGGAATTAAAACTAAAAAGGGGAATAAAAAATAAAAGAGGGAGTTAGATTTTTTAAACGGCTATAATTTTGTTTTGCAAAAATAACATCAAAAAATGCTTCTTGAGGTTCTAGTTGGATTTATTTTAAAATTAATTTCAATTTTCTCTAATGTTGAAGATTATTGGCGAGTTTGAGCCTTTCGGACTCTCGAGACTTAAATGTCGGCCATCGCTGTTGGAATCCAGATTCTATGATGATGGTATAGAGATCGATTGGGCAAACAACGAAATAATTTGGTCGAAAAACAGATGTTTGCTGCATCATTTGACAATGAGCGCAAATATCAAAGACACAATCATCTGCACTGTCGATTCAACGAGATATTTAGCAGTTTTATATGAAGGAGGCCTTACTTTGTTTTCATTTTCGGGCCAAGCTTACATGATTCCTCTTCCATTCCCAATTTCAAGAATATTCGCACTCCATAAAGCTATATTACTCGTTAGGGCTCAATGCTCTTCATTTTTACAAAATCAATTTTCAGATTTTCCGATTCTCTTTACATTATTCCATCCTCTTGAAGAGATCCGTCCTGTTGCATTCAATGATACCATTTCTAAGAAGTTTCATCCAAAATTTACAACAATTGCATCTCCATCTCCGCGTAGGAACCACCAAGCGCAAGTTAAGACAGAAGAAACTCTTTGCTTCATCACAGACAACGCTTTCATTCCTTTACACGTCTCCAATGAACGCGTTTATATGGTTGCGAAGACGAATGAAATTGCGACTGTTTACAAGTTCATAGAACCGAATTCTAGCCGCGAATTGTTGTTTTCTTCGCCCCACTTCAGGCGCTCACCATCAATCTTCTCCCCTCCAAGGCCATACGCTGGTCTATCATCACCAGGAACTGAAGCAAGAAGCGAAATTCAAGCAACATTAGAAGGCATTCCCCCTGATTTGTTCATCGAGTCATTATACGATTTCAAATTCAACACTGATACTGAGTATTCGTCCTTCTGCGAGATCTCCGATGGCTCTAGAAAATACTTAATTTTTGTGCACGAAGGCGTTCTTGATGCTGTCGATATTTCGTATGTTGACGGATACAAAACAACAACATGGATGAAAGATGTTCATCAGGTTCTTTATTACGATCAACTGATGTTCTTTGTTGTCGACAATGCAGGAAATCTTTCGCTGTTTGAAGAGGACAGGATGATCGCTCACTTTAATTTGTCGAAAGTTGTCGCAATTCACAGACTCGGAAAGCGTTTCGTTCTCGAATTTCAAGATGGAAAGAAGCAAATTGTTTCTATCAATATAACCGTTGATAAATTAGTTTCTCGGGTTCTTGAAGTCGCTCATTTCTCCATTTCCAAGGAGAACTATGCAACAAGTGTTTTAGCTTTAAGTGAATGCGGCGCTTTGTCTAATTCAACGACATTCTTTGATTGTTTGTTTAATTTGTTGATTAACATCGAAGATGAAAACGAATTAGTTAACTTTTTCAACGCTTTGCATTTATTGTCTGAAGATTTGAAGATAAGAAAAGGCGGTGAAGAAGACAGAAAGAGATTGATGTCGTTGCTCATAAGACTCGCGAAGAGAGTTGGAATGATCACTCATTTGCTTTATTACGCTTTATCATGTGGTGAAGAAATCACTTTGGATGATTTCACGAATAGCGACAGCTTTAACTCTGATGTTCACGATTTGATCGGATGGTGTTCACAATGCATCTCAGGAAAGGCATTAGTTGAGATTCCTTCGCCTTTCACTTTATCGGAGAAAGTAATTAAAGTCTTTGGATCAATGCACACAGCAGAAGACGCAAAAACAATTGTTGTATTGTCAGAACGCGAAAAATTAACTTTGTCGCAAATTATGTCACTTCAACCGTCTTTGAGTGCTCCTTTATTGCGAATCTTCCAATTAACGAGGGACTCTCCACCTGAAGATTGGCCAATTGCCGCTTACAGACTTATAGGAAGAGATGATATCGCGAAACTTCACGAATACATCAAAGAACCTTTCGATAACTTAAATTCTCCACAAGCATCGCTTCCTGACTTGAGATTTTTGGAAGTTGAGAGATTGCTTCAGTCCCATTTGCCAGTGACAATCGATGTCGAAAGGCCGAACGGTACTGATGATATTGTTTATCAATCAATGATGGTTGGAAAACTGAGAATATTGCTCGAAAAACAGTGGTCATTGAGCATCGGCAGAGGAATGTTTAACTTGAGGTCAATGAATCCTCTTCCATCGCAGAAACTCGTTCCAGAGAAACTCAACAAGATCGGTTATACAACGAATGGAACAGAGATCGTTGACACTGATGATCAAGCGCAGCAACAAGCGGAGAATGTTGCAGCGCAAACATGGGCACAGTTCAATAACGGTGTTTCCGATGGTCTGAGAGTTTGCGATGCAAGTCATTCATGGATTGTCGACACAATCAGCAAAGAATACACTCCGTACAGCGCTGGAATTCTCTATGGTTTCGCTATCAATGGATTATTGAAGAAACTGTGGAAAGTCGATATCTTCCAGTATCTCACTTCTCTAGATATCAAAGAAATCAACGCAATTGCAATGGTTTTCGGTCTCGGTGTTTCTTACAGAGGAACAAGAGATCTCGGAATCTCGCACATGTTGACAATGCATATTCCGGAGCTGAGACAGTTTCAGCAGTCTGATTATGAGATGAGTTCATTGATAAAGAGCGCGGCAATCTTTGGCATCGGTTTCTTGTTCGAAGGTTCAGCAAACAGACACTTAACAGAAGTTTTCGCGCAATTACTTGAAAAGAGCGCTATTTTCGATTTAACAGCTCTTCCTTTATCTCTCGGATGCGCAATCGGTCTTATTTCATTAGGAATGGGTGATAAATCGCCTGTTCTCAAGGAAACGAGAGAAAGACTTTGCATAATTCTCGATGGATCGAAGACAGCTGATGTCAGCAACGACAAAATTGCAACATTCGGAAACTCCGATTTCTTCACTATTGCACCAGCAGCGATTTTAGTTCTCGCTCTTGGTTACATGAGAACTGGTCATAAACGTGTTCAGTCTGCTCTTGAGCTTCCCACAGACTCGAATTTCATCAACAAGATGATTCCTGATGTTGTTCTTTTGAGAACTTGCGCGAATTTATTGGTTGATCCAACGCCAGAATCTGCGCTCAATTTTGTTGTTCCTGAAGGCCTTGAGCCAGACAATCTCGCATCTTTGGTCACAGGTTTCGCCATCGCTTGCGGCATCAAGTTTGCAGGCACAATGATGAACAAAGCTTACACGAGATTGTTGGCGATTGCAAAATGTTTGGCTTTGTTCAGCAAAACGCCATTCGACTTCACAGACTGCACAACACTTCACAGAGAGGTCTGCTTATGCAACGTCATTCTCGCAACATCATTCATCATTGCTGGAACATGCGACGCTGGTTTCTTGAGATTCGTGAGACTCATTAGAAGACGCCCATGCATGACAAGTCAGCAGTTGTTCGTTGCTGGTCAACAGGCAGCTTTAGCGATGGCTGTCGGAACACTGAACCTTGGCAAAGGAAGATTCACTCTCGGGCGTTCGAATGCTGCATCAGCGATTCTGCTTTTAGCTGCATATCCACGTATTGCTAAATCATGTGGTGACAATGAATGTTCGCTTCAAACAATGAGGCATTTAATCAATGCTGCGGCAGTTCCAAGAGTTCTTGAAGTGAGAGATGTCGACACTGATGATATCATTGACATGAAGATCACTTTAGTCACTGATGATGGAGATCCAATAAAGATTCACACACCGCACGTTTTGCCGCCGTTCGAAAGCATCAAAGATTTGGTTGTTGAGGATGATAGATTCTACAAAGTCCACTTCACGAAGATCCCATTCGAAGATGAGGCAATGAGGCCAATATTGTGGGTCAAAAAGCGCTCAGAATCTCATCCATACGGAGACTGCGACAGCGAAAATCTCAGAGCGATTTTCAAGATGAAAGCAAATTCAATATTCGATTTCACAACAACAAATAAAGATGAAATGATTCGCGTCCAGAACGAAGTAGAGTGGGACAGCAATGCAGATCTTATTGTTAACTACTTCAGAGAAACAGACAACGCAAAGAGACTCAAAATTTTGCATGAAAATCAAAGCATTAAGAAATTTATCCAATTTTATGGTATTTCTCCTTCATTGTCCATCGCTGATATTGGTATTTGCAATGATGACGCTCTCGCATTCTTGATTCCTCATTTGACACAAGAAGAAATCAGTCAAGCCATATAGTAATGTTATAAATAAAAATAAATTATGTTATTTTGATAAAAAAACATCATTTTGAAATATAATACTAATTATGGTTTTTAAAAAAATAACAAACATTTTATTACATATATAAGATTAATCCATGAAATATAAATCGTCATTGTCGTTGTCATCACCAACACCCTGCATTCCGTCATCGCCGAACTCGTTCTGGTTTACGTTTATATCTGGTTGTTGCTCCATGAACATCTGTCCTTGTGGTACCTGTTGCTGCATTTGCATGTACTTTTGCATGTCATAGAACTGCGGCTGGGAGTCCATTGCCATTCTTGTTGCGGCTGCGGCTTGATTCATAGCAGCTTGCTTGTTCTTTGTTGTTCCTGGTGTCTGCTTCGGTCTTCCTGCTTTCTTCTTCGGCTGTTTCTCACCATTCTTTCCTGTCTTCGCTGGTGGTGGTGCCTGTTGCTGCTGTGCTGCGGCTGCTTGTTGTTGAAGCATCTGCTGTGTGAGATAGCTCTGCATCTGTAAGTCCATTTGCATCTGATGCATCCAGTCATTCTTTGCATTGTCGTAGTAATTCTGTTCTTCCTGCTTCGCCTTTGATGTCGCCGGCGATTGCTGCTGCGCCATTTTACCCTGTATCTGGTTGAAAGCGTTCTGGACTTGTTGCTGCTGTAGCTGCGTGTAATTGCTCATCTGCTGCATGAACTGGGCTGTGTTGTAACCTCCCATAGAGAACTGCTTGTTCTGCTGCGAGAACGGTCCACTCTGCTGTCCATAAGGAGACTGCGCAGGTGTCGATGGTGACTGCGCAGGATACTGCGGTAGCTTCTGCGCCTTCTTTGGCTGTGCTGGTGGCTGCTGACTGAAGACGCCTGCCTGAGATGCCAATGGCGTCGTTGGACCAGTTGACTGGAACGAAGCGTTCTTGATCAACTGCGATGGCTGGTTTGGAGAAGGCTGCTGCATGTACATTTGTGCGAGTTGTTGCTGGCTGAACTGCTGTGCCTTCTGAGAAGCAACTGAAGCACCGTAGTTCTGCTGCTGATTGAGCTGGTTCTGCAACATCTGGAGCTTGTTCATGTGGTTCTTCTGGTCGCTTGGCTGCTTCTGACTTGGCGATGGAACTTGTTGCTGCTGCTGTTGCTGTGACTTCTGGCTGGCTCTTGTTTGCTGCTGCTGTTGCTGTGAAGGTGTCGATGGGGATTTTGCAGGTTGTGGCGGCTGTTGCTGCTTAGCCTGCTGCTGCATTTGCAGCGGTTGCTGTTGCCATGATGGGACTTGCATCTGGTTCGTTTGCTGTTGCTGCTGAGCGCTTCTTTGCTGGAGTGCTTGGTACATTTGCTGCTGCCAGTTCTGCATCTGCTGCATTTGCTGTTGCTGGCTCAACTGCTGCTGTTGCATCTGTTGCTGTGATGATGATAGTGACATCTGAGTTTGCTGTTGTTGTGGCTGTTGAGGTTGAGATTGCTTTGATTGCTGCTGCAAATGGATCTGCTGCTGATACTGCTGCATCGAATTCGATGACATTAATGGCTGCTGATTCTGCTGTTGATGCATCGATGGTTGTGACTGTATCTGCTGAGAACTCTGTGGCTGCTGCGGAGTCATCGCCTGCTGATAGTTCTGCTGCATTGCATTCTGTATCTGCTGACTGGAAGGCATTGATCCAAACATCGAGTTCTGCATCTGCTGCTGATACATCTGCATTTGGTTCTGCAGCTGCTGTGATGGCATCTGTTGCATCATGGAGTTCTGCATCTGGTTTGAAGAAATTTGGTTTGGCTGCATCATCTGCGGCTGGATTTGTGGTGTTGGCTGTGGAGACTTTCCTTGCTGCTGTGCTTGTTGCCAGCTCTGCTGTTGCTGCATTTGCTGTTGCATTTGTTGCATCTGCTGCCAAGCTTGGGCCATCTCCTTCTGAGACTTCGCAGATTCTCTCTTTGCCTGGATAGGCTGAGGAGGCTGCTGCCAGCTCTGTCCCGTTGGAGTCATCGGCTGTTGCTGTTGTTGCTGCTGCTGAGCCTGTTGCTGGCTGGTCATCATTGGCTGAGACTGAGGCTGCTGAGCAGTCTGTGGCTGCATAATTTGCTGCTGGGATTGCTGTTGTGGCTGCTGTTGCTGCATCATCTGAGGCTGCTGCTGAGGCATGTTCTGCCAGCTCTGCATTCCCATTGAGTTCGGGCGCTGCTGCATCTGGTTGTACATCTGCTGCTGGGTGCTCATCGGCGTGCTTTGCTGTCTGCTTGGCATTCCGTAATGAGCTGACTGCATCATCTGGCTTGGAAGGAACTCTTGAAGCTTGGAAATGTCGAGGCCTTCGAACATAGAGCCGTCACTCTTTTCGTGTGGCTTCTGATCGAATCCCATCATTGCGTTCTGCATCAAAGACTGAAGCTGCTGCTGTTGCTGCTGCATCTGGCTCTGTGTCATCTGCTGCGGCATCTGAGACATCTGGGGCTGCATTTGCTGTGGCTGAGGTTGCTGCTGCTGAGACTTCGGTGCTTTCGGCACTTGTTGCTGTGGCTGCTTCTTGTGTGGCTTTGAAGCTTGCTTAGCCTGCTTCTGTGTTGCCTTTTGTTGCTGCGACTGCTTCACCGGCGGTGGTAGAGCAACTGGCTGCGGTGGCTGCTGCATCATTGGCGCTGCTGGCTTTGGAATTGGATTCTGGATTGGCGGCGGTGGCTTTTGATCTGCTCTCTGTGTTGTCGGTATCGTTCTGAGGAAGTTGTAGAAGGCGCTGTCTGTTAAAATGAACTGTGGAATGTTTGTGTCAGGAGATAGTTGAATTGATTCACCGCTCTTCAACATTGCGATGTCCTTTGGAGTCAAGTGTTCAACAAATCCTGGTTCAAGCAGGATTTCCTTTGTGAATGTGCAGCCGTGACTCAATATCTGCTCGAAGAACTTCCTGCAGTCTCTGAATGTCATCCAGTTGTCCTCTGTGATTCTCTGATTCAACTCCATATCGCTCTTCGACTCCAATTCTCTGTAAACAGCGCTGATGTTCTGAACAAGCATGATTCTCTTCAAGACACTGATAACTTCTGTTGCTTCGATTGTGAAACCATGATAAACGTCCGGAGGAGCATCAGAAGCGTGCGCTTCATCCTCTGTGATTGGAATTGGGCTCTTTTCGCACTGCTTCTCGTGGAACTTCTTCACCAAGTTCTTCATGAAGTTTGCCGTGTTGTCCATGCTCTTGGAAAGGAGTCCTGTCTTCTCCATGATGTAGCGATTCTCGGTCAAAACAGATGTACCGAAGTTCTTCAAGGTGTCGACAACTTGTCTGACTTCTACAGGAAGCCAGAATGTTGTCTGGAAAGCGTTGATCTGTGTGCTGCGTGCCAAAATTGTGGAACGCATCAAATGCAAAATGTGAATAACTCTTGGCTTGTCTTTGATGTTAATATCAACACCGGAAATCAATTCCTGGACGAGACGCTGATCTTCTTCAAGTGTTCTTCCTTGGAATGGAGGAAGATTCCTGAATGGGAAGTCGTTGTTCGGGAGCTTGACGAAATCCTTGATAATCAGGTGGTTCTCAAGACTCATCAAGAAGCTTGAAGCTGTCGAGAAGATGTGATCATGGATATCTTTGCAAGCTTTTGATTCTTGCTGCAAAACAGATCTCTTGATGAAGACATTGAACCACTCCGTCTTGTTCGTGCAGAATGTAGCTGTGTATGTCAATGGCTCGATTACAGGAAGCAAAGTGTGCAACAAAAGTGGGAATGTGATTACAGCAGCAGGTTCCATAGCTCTGAAGTGCAATAATGTCGCACCAGCGCAGAACTTGATCAGCTGATCAACAGGGCAGTAGCCATCAATAGCCTGATGGATCTTGGCCCATTCACCGAATCCGTAGTATCTGAGAAGCCTTAAAATTCTCTTCGCCATCTTTCCATCGATAGGAACGTGGTCTGTGTTTGGTCTTGTTTTCTGCTTCCTCATCGATGAGTTCTGCATGTCGAGAGGAGGGAACTGGTTGAGGAAGATATCGTTTGGAATTCCGTGTGTTATGTCGACCTTCGGGAAGTTCTTTGAATTGATTCCACTGAATTTGACATCGCGTGTGATTGTTGCACTCCTCTCCATGACAGAATCAAATGATTCGTCTGGCTGTGGAATGTAGTAACCTTCGAGAACTGGAGGAACCGGAAATATCGAATTGGACTCTGTGATTGTTTCTGTATCCTCGTTTGCTTTGATGAATGTGCCGTAGCCTTCGAAGTTAATACCAACGAACCTTGGCAATGGATTGATCATGGATTCGAGTCTCTGTGGAGTCTTGCCTGATGGATCAAGGATTGAAACTGGCGGAGGACGGGATGCTTCAGCAAGCTGCTTTCCATCTCCTAAGATTGAGTTCCAAAGCTTGAGCTTCCTCTGTGATCGGACGAACATCTCGTGTTCGTATGTGCCAAAGGTTAATAATCTGATGACATCGACTTTCTGTGTCTGTCCGATTCTGTGGCACCTTCCGAGTGCTTGAATATCGTTATGTGGGTTCCAATCTGGATCGAACACAATTGTGACGTTGGCTCTTGTTAAGTTAAGGCCTTCGGCGCCACTGCGCGTTGAAATAAGGAAGATGAATGTGTCTCCAGTGTTGTCGCAGAATTTTGAAATTGCTTCTTTCTTTTCTTGATCGCTCAAGTTGCCATTGAGGATTTCGTATGTGTATCTCTTCAGCTGGCAGTATTCTTCGAGGAGCTTGAGAACTTTGACTTTCTGCGAGAAAATAAGAACAGAACGATTGTGTTTCTTGAAACATGGCAAAACTCTGTCCAAGAACATGAATTTGACTGATGTGTTAACCAACATATCCAATTTGTTGGCTCCTGGGTTTCTGACCATCAAATAGTCTTCAACGCCTTCGATTAAAAATGGATGATTGCAAATTCTTTGATATGTGTTTGACTCTTGGAGAGAATCGATTTCGCCGCCATTTTTGATGCGGCCGAGTTGGTGGAGTTGTGTTAAACGGATTAAATCTTCTTGAATTCGTGTGAGATGAAGAAGAGCAATGCGTTCATCCTTTGGAAGCATTGTTGTCTCGATATCGTTGAGAGAGCGACGAAGAAGGTGTGGAGCAATCATGTTTTTGATGTTAGATAAAATTTCCATATCCAAAGATTCAAAGTCATCTGTTGGGAAAGCAGAGCCTTCTGGGAAATACTCTGGTGACACAAACTGAAGCAATGTCCAAAGTTCGAGCATTGTGTTTTGAATTGGTGTTCCTGTTAATATAATTCTGTTCATTGCTTTAACTGTCAGGAGGGCGTTGTGTTTCTTTCCGTCGCAGTTTTTGATCCTGTGGCCTTCATCAACGATGATATTTTGCCATTCAATTGTCGAGAAAAATTCAATGTCCTTCAAAAAGATGTCGTAAGTGACCAACAACACGTTAAATCCGAGCTTTCCTTCCTGCTTGTGTCCATTATCATCGTAAAATGGCATCTGGTACTTCTGTATAACTACACGTACTTCAGGAAGTCCTGTATAAGAGACATATTTCAAGTTCGTCCACTTCTCGAGTTCCGAGCACCACTGGTCGAACGTGTTTGTGCCGACAGCGATGAGATTTGGTCCATGGAAGTCCGTGTATTTGTTAAGATGATTGAGATAAACTAAAGTTTGGATGGTTTTGCCTAAGCCCATCTCGTCCGCGAGAATGCAGCCGTGGTTGGCACAGAAACAAGAAAGCATCCAATTGGCTCCTTCGAGCTGATAATTTCTTAATGTTTTGCCTTCAGTGGAGATGTATGTCTGCGCGATATCATCTGTAATGACAATTTTAGGTGGGCGTGGTGGGTGTGTGTTTTCAACGCATATTCTCGTTTGTAAATAATGCTGAATTAAAAATTGCGGGCTGTTTTCAGATATTGGCTCCCAGAAAAAGCTCGAGCCTGTTTCTGAGTTTAACATATATAAGAATTCTAGTGATTGATTAATATTGTTGCCAATAAGGCGATGACACAAAATTTTGAGGATCGATTTATAAGAAGTGGTGATGTTAGGGCTTGTAAATGAAAATATGGATCTGACATTTGCTGTTTCATTAAATTTCTTTTGCTTTGACAGAAAATTGGGGAATTCTTTTGCAATTTCCGAGGGAATCCACGTTGAGAATTGTTCTTTTTGATTTTGGAAAAGAATCAAATATTCTAAACCATTTTCTGATATCCTCGACGTGAAAATGTGCTCAATTTTATTTTCAATTTGTGGATAATGTTGATTCTTTTTTGGAATTTGGTGCTTCGTAACGTTCCTATCCGCATCGTAGTCGTGCATATCATAACGAGACTTTGTTTTAGCAACTTTCGCTGTATCGAAGTAATTTTCAGGCAGAGGAGGGAAGCCTGTAGGGAAGTTGACATTGCCGAATACAGAACCTTCGGATTCAGACATAGTCTCTATATAATCACCGTCAAGATTAGAATTCTTCATCCCTACTGATTTCAAAGACCCCTTTTAATTTTAAGTTGATGGGTCTTTTTTGAGTTTTTTCTTTTATTTATATTGTATTGCCATTTCTAAATATGCGTTTTTTTACACTCATTCAAAATTAAATTTAAATTGTGATGATAAAAATATTTTTGTTTATTTTTTATGCTAAATGTTGTTTTTGGAGATTTGGCTTTTTAATGGTTGTATTTCTCATCGTTGTGATATCTATATTGCTATCATGATGTTGCTTATGTTGCAATTTTTAGCAATTTTTTTAATTCATGACTTAGAGGATCTCTATGTTGCAAATATTCTTGTCTTGGCCTATATTTTGTTGCCTGCTCCAACATGCTCTTGTATTGAGTTTTTATTGTATAAAAAAATCGCTATTTTTTATATACTTATTCTAAACTTGGTGATAAAGCTGCAGTGAGCTGTGTTTCGTTATAGCTTGTTTGGTTTTTAAACAATATTTAGCAAAATTCAAAAATATAAACAAAATTCAAATTCTCACTTACCAAATCATTGCATAGTTATATTCATTCACAACTTTAACACTCAAAGCCTCTGATAGAATTAATATATAATCACCAAATATTAAGTTGAACGATGGAATTAGCAATTTGAGGTATGTGTTCAACATAAGTTATATAATTCATAGTTTTGTTACAAACAGAATATTTAATACTAAAGCGACAATCTGTTTTCAATGTTCATTATTTAATGTTATATTCGGCTTTAATATATATAACACCATTGACAAAACGAACTATTATCTATACTATATACTCACGAGATCCAAAGATTTAGCTTTACAGTGATGGAATATTCATATTCACAGATTCACATATTTGTTTCCCAACTCGACATGATAGAATTTGACAAAACTATGCTTTTTAATGATCATTGTCATATAGCATGATTTTGAGTTTTTCTCACATTTGATTTATCAACACATCTCAAATCCTAATTTTAGAGGTATATTTGAAATGTCAATGACAAAGAAAATCAATTTGTCATTGTTTCCCCCTAAAATTATGATAATTTTTCATCAAAAGTTTATAATATCGTTAAAAAGCCATTTTTCTTTAGTCACTAAATAATGTTGCCTATATATGTTATTCTGTAATATTATGCGCACTTACTTTTAGCCAAAATTCAAATGAACAACTTAGACAATATTTAGAACCTTCTGCTCCAAACCAGCATATAGACGTCCATTTCCCCGATACATTATCACGAATAAAGAAAAGATATTAAAGATATTAAAATTCAGACACAGATCTGCATAAGAGGATAATTGCATTGCAATGTCATGACTGTGTATAGTATAATCATTCGTGAGACTAGAACAGTTAATATTTTTACAAAATATAGTGATCTCAAAATTAGTGTTGAAAGGTTTACAAATGATTTTTGATAGAAGCAAAACGTACAAATGGGAATAATGCATCAGAGAGTATTTACAGTAGAGACATCACTAAATCAGCGCTGTCAAATTTGTCTCAATTTATTGAATTGACCAAATTGACATTACAACATATATAGAATAAAATATATTCAAATATATGTTTGACATGTAATTATTATTCTGATAATAAACATTATTTATTCGTCAAAATTAGTCAATTTGTCGTTTTATCTGTCATGTAAGTTTATTTTATTGCCATAATGACAAATATAACAACTTTACATGCCAGATGCGCACGTTTAAGTTTTTAGAAAAATATCTTGCATTCTGAGTCTGTTCTTCCTTCGACCCAGGCAGAGTTCTGATGCAATATTCATTGATACATTCTAAGGTATTGCCTAGCTCAACAAATTTACAAATAGTTGTATTTCGACTAATTTATTGAGTTAGAAAGTCAATATCAATCGATCTAATTCAGAGGCTATATGGGTAATACCTCATTGATCAATTATTGGCACCCTACCACATTTCATCAAAGGATCATATTTGCAACCATTCTTAATCACATCAAATAAGCTGCTCCTTACTTAAGATTGTGTCTTTAGTTTGAGTAATTATTATTAATCACTATTTTTAGCCAGATGCATTCAGCCCACCAAGCATGCATATATCGAGTCAATGCAGCCTAGAATTACTGCTTGTTTCAATCAGTTTTGCCTATATACACGAGAACTGAAAGAATTGTCACATTTAATCATTGAATATTAGAAATCATTCAAAACATCATAATATTGATATGCGGATAGAACTTAGTCATTTAAACATGTTTTTAATGAAAAATCTGCTGATTTGAAAAATGTTGAAAATTTAAAATTGTTCCAATGCTCATGATATCAATCAATGATATATGCTGATCTATTTTAATTGGTTTTTAATCGGTTTTTAATCGGAAAAATCAAGAATTTAATTTTTTCGAAAAATTTTAAATATTCATATATGGTATGCAATCTACAATCTATTTTTCTTAGTAAAGCACGTTTTTTAGAGGAAAAATTGAAAGACACAAAATTAGTGTAGAGAGGTTTACAAAATTCCACTCAAAAGTCATTCAGAGAGGCTCAAAAGTCAAGCACGGTGCTACACTAATTTTGCGACAAGTATATTTTTCCAATCAAAACATCATAAAATGTATTTAACTATGGGTTGATGTAAAGTCCACCTATCATTTTTCAATGGCATTATAAAAAGCTTTGCATTTAATATTTTAATGAATTCTTTAAATTGCTGTTGATTTCATGTTCATCTATTTCACCCATTGATGCATTTTCAATGCTTAAACAACAGAAAATCAAATTGAAAGAGATTTTGAAAAAGAAAAAATAGAATTAGAAATAAATATCTTTCACAACATGATATTTTTCAACATCATGTAGGGTATAATAATGAGTCACGAAAAAGTGAAGTGTTTACATGGCAGTTATAAATATGTTTTGACATGTAAAGTCTGTCATTTTAACAAAGGGTGTTCTATTAAGCTTGATAGGCTCTCTAACAAGCTTATTAGACGCTCTAGCAAGCTTAATAAACTCTCTAATAAGATTTTCAGATGCTATAACAAGTTTAATTGAACTTTATAAATACACATTCTAATTAGCTAACCAATTTTACATGTCAAAATGAAATACATTTGCCATGTAAACACATCACTTTTTCGTGACTCTTTATTATACCCAACAATATTTTTGGACATCAAACAGAATTATAATGATTATTTTATTCTAAAATCTTCGATGAAATTTTTGAGATGAAAATGGTTCAATTCAAACTAAATTTTAAATATTTAATTGTAAATCACTCAAAGAATATAATGCTTCAATACAAAATAAAAAATAATTATAATTATACAGTATTCATTTCAATTTGAGAAGAACAAAATGCATGATAAAAATACTGTACTCAAGATGCAGATACAGAAAAACAAGTTTATTTCGTTGTATATTTTGTGAACCTTTTTTTCTTTATATCGAATTCTGGAGAATATTTTCTAATGGGCGCAATCTTATTTCCATCCTAGAGCAGAAATGATTCATTTATGTAAAAATTTACGGTTATGGTTTCAGTTTTCTGTGTGAAAGTTGGAATGAGCAAGAAGCAAATTCCAGAATCGTGTGTGGAAGATGAGGGATACAATACCTTTCTGCAAGAAACGAGGGCTAAGTTGCACCTATATGAACCACACTTGATATGATATCATAAAACAGCGGATTTGTGGAGACAGCAATCATCACAGACCAAGATGCAGTACAGAAAAAGGCGAAGCTTCGGCTGCCGAGAAAGAAGAAAAAAGAACGACAAGATAACGATACAGGCTTCGATAATGAAGATAAAGTCAAGAGGATATCAGCATATTCTATATTCGTCCAAGAGCAACAGCAATCACTTAAAATAACCAACCCAAATCTTACATTATCCGAAAGAACAAAATTAATCCAAGACTCATGGAAAATCATGACGAAACTCGAGAAGAGTATTTACGAAAACAAGGCCAAGTGTTTTAATAGAAACTTAGACAAATTCTCAAGTGATGACGAATATTAAATATATTTAAAACACAAAGATATATAAATTTTTAATATACCACTATTATATTCTTCTTGTATCATACACTAAAATCATCTTAATATCTATCATTATTGACTTTTTTCATTTTTCAAAATATTCAATTATATCCAAGATTTATCTAATTCATGTGAATGACATGGAACTAGGCATTTTTATCATATCATTCTAATTGATCAATTATTTGAAATTTGATTTGAATCAAATAAATTTTGATCAAAAATACTGAAATTAAACTTTATTAGCATATATTCATGATCTTATTGATGTTCAATATAATAATATACCGTGTTTAAGAATAAAACTTAAAATAAATTTAAATAAAGAAAAGCGGGATTATTCTATCTTTATTTAATCAAGAGGGATGAAAACAACTTTGTCATTAGTTACTGGCTGGTCTGTGTAGAGAACTTCGAAGACATCATCAACAAATGTTGGGCAGAGGTTGCAAGCACGGTGGCAGTCTGGCTGGAAGTTGCACTCCAAGATGACTGGCTGGTAGTCGTTTGTGATCATCAAGTCGATACCGTACATAGCCTTTGAGTATGGAGAAGCAACCATCTTCTGTGAGCCGCACATGAACATGTCTCTCATCGCCTTGTAGCAGCGGTTGAGGACCTCGTCCCAAGAGATGGCTGGGTTCTCGACAGCGAACTGTGCGACAAAGTCCACCCATGTCTTTGGTGTGACCTTTCCTGGTGCGCGGTAGTTCATGACTGTGAAATGTCTCTCGTAGTCATCGAAGTCTTCGAGAGCCCACTCCTTTGGTGCGAGTCTTGGCCAGAAGACCTTGTAAGCGTACAACTCCATTGGCTTGACGCTCTTGAGAAGGACAATGAATCTCAAGTCGAACTTTCTGCCGTAGATGTTGAGTGGATTCCAGAGATATCTCTGAGCGAGTCTTGGGCCAATAGAAGCGTGTCTCAAGACTTCGGAAGCGTTTTCTGTGCAGATCATCAAGTTGGCTCTGGCTGTCTGGAATGCCTTGAGGACCCAAACATGTGACTGGCCGCTCTTCTCGAGCTCCTCGTTCCTCTTCATGAACTTAGCGATCTGTTCTGGCTCTGTGAGGATAAATGTTTCTGGGAGCCATGGGACTTGACCCATGTACTCTGTGCATGTCTCGTAGAGATAGTCCTTAGCTGTGAGGCACTCTTCGCCTTCGATCTGATCGACGTAGATCTTTCTCTCATAGATATCCTTCCAGTCATCGAAGTTCTTGAATGTGTACCAGATGAGATCGGCCTCTTCTGGTGTGTCAACTAACTGGAACTTGTCGCTGTGAAGGTGCTCTCTGAAGATGTCCATATCGATGTATGTCTTGAGTGGGCGCTTTGTGGCAACGCTGGAATGGAACTTGGACTTGAGGGACTTCATTGGTGCCAACTGCGGTGGTTCTGTTGGTACTGGAGCGCCGAGTGGCAGCAATGGATACAAGTGAGCTGTGATTTCCTCGAGTGGGTTGATGACAGCGACTGGCCAGAAAACGAAGTAGCTCTGGCCGTTGAGAGGTGATCTAACTGGCATCTGGGCAACGTTTGGCTCGAGTGAGTGATGAATGGACAAAGCAATCTCATCGCCAAGGCACCAGTACTCACCGACAGCCTGGATGTGATCCCAGATGCGGTTTGGAATGTTGAGTGAAACGCATCCCTCCTTCTCGTCGATGCCATTGACGAACTGGATGGATTTAGGAACCTGATCCTCGTGATCACAGTGCAATGATGTGAGAGATGGGATGATCTCCTTAATCTTTGTAACATCAACGTCATTGTCTGTGATGTCGAGGCGAGAAAGATTCTTGAAGTTCTTGAATGCTTCTGGCTTCAACTCTGTGATTCCACGGCCTGCAACCTTAAGCTCAGCGACGAGCTCTGGGTGTGTGTTGTGTGCGTAGTAAAGGAAAGCCCACTCGCCCCAATTCTTTGTGAATTTGGAGTTGTAGATTTCGAGCTTCGGGCAGAGCGAAAGAATCGAGTTATCGATGCCTTCTGCCTCAGCAACAGGGTTGGAATTGATCCAAAGAGCCTTGAGATTTGGAAGCTGTGCGATGAGAGAAAGAATCTCAGATGGCTCCGAAATTTCATTGCCAATTAATGACAAAGCTTCTAGATTTGGAAAATGCTTTGAGATTTCGAGTGCGCTGATGGAAGTGAGTCCCTGGGATTCGATTTCAAGTGTCTTTCCGTCGCATTTTTCGAGAATTTGTTCGAGTGCGCAATCATCGCTGAGTGTTGGATATTCTAGGAAATCCGCGAGGCGTGCTCTGAGGTCGCTCTGCTTCTTCCACTCGGAATAGATGTCCTTTGGCTTCGCTGCCCAGCAGTGATCTGTGATGAAGACGTTGCAACCGGGTGTGAGTGGGATCGTTTGGTCCTGTGGTGTGTAAACGAGCGTTGGATCGACTGATGTATCGATGGAGAAGAAAGCACCGCAATCAAACGCTTCATGAATCAACTTGTCGTAGAGCATTTGCGCCATTTCGTGCGGGTATTGGTAGGACGTGAAGCTCTCTGAGTGCGCTTCGAACCATTTATCGAAAGGAACAATTTGTGGAGCCTCTGACATCAAAAAATGTCTGACGATAGAATTTCTGCCGATAGAAAATTTTGGTCTTGTAAAGTGTCATGTAAATATGTTTTATGACATGTAAAATTGACTTATTCTGTCAACAAATCCTGACATCATAATATTTGTTTTATTAAGAGCAAGCATTGATTCATTTTAATCCTTGACGTCACTTCAGAGAGAAAGGCATCAATCACTAATCTTATATTTCAATATACAGTGATCTTTTCAAATATATCATTTAGAGGGATGTTCTTCGCAAAAAATAAAGTGGCATTGGATTTGTGAAATGAATATTTAAAATTTAAACTTTGTTATTATGTTCTTGGCAACAAGCAAGAAATATTTCCTTTTGGAGCTTTTGTATAATCACATCAAAAAGATTTAAATTTCATAATGATTTAAGAAATCAATAAACGTGTTTTTAAATGATAATACAGCAATAGATGGATTCTACGAATTTATTTAATGATTCCCTTTATTAGCATATTTCCGATTGAACTTCTATTTGTGTGTTTGAAGAAGAAAAGATTGTTTTGTATTTTTGATGAAATAAAGTTATGAACACTTTCATTATAATAGTATGAATACCATACAAAGCAAATACTTAAACCCGAAATACGCAGTTGCTTTACAAGAAATTTCTCTAATTTTAACATAGGAGTAATAATCATATAAACTGTCATTTGGTGAAATCACTCTATTGTAATATACGATAACTTCCTTCAGTTTCGCATATCTAACGAAATTACCGTTATTGATTTTATGGACTGAATCTGAGATAACAACTACCTCAATATTCATAAATCCAGCCATCGAAAAATTATAAACTGTATTTACGCAATAGGGAACAGCAAAATACGCTGATAAATAATTTGGAGGCACTGAAACTATTGTTGTCATATCTTTGGTATACAAAACTCCATCAACAGCAGTAAAATATAGATTAGATGAATTTACATAAATCATTTCTAATTTATAGCAGATATCAAAAGGACCTTCAGCAGCAAGACTTTTAACTTTTGATCCTAATGTTATGTTTTGTATTAATGTGTTTGCAAAGGAATTATCACATATTGTAACAATGGAATCAGGCAAAGATATCTATTCAAGTGTTAAATATAATGCAAAACAGCTGCCTGGAATTGTTGTAAATCCTTCAGTGATAGTGACAATTTTGTATTGTGAAACATCGTATTTATACACAGGAACTGATGTTGTAGAACCATTATTTTCAAATGTTAATTCATTCAATGTAATTAGACAATTGAATCATCACTTTTAAACGTTGAGTCACTTTTATGGATGGTACTTTTATTTGAAGCGATTTTGATTTGCTCAAAAAAAAATTAATGAGGTATTCAAATTCCTCACATTTATAAAAATCTAAATGATCAAAATTTTCAAGAAATATTTTACTAACCAATAGTTTTTACTTGATATATATAATATATACAGCATGTATATAATTATTATACATCCATGAAAGAACTTCATTATCAGGAGAACATTATCATATTGAAATATTCAAACTGGAAACTAAAACTTTGGAAGCATTAAAAGCTCCTTTGTAGGATGCTATATGTGAGGAAGTTCATCATCAATTTCAATGATAAATGATTTTTGACATGTAAAAAATACTAAGTCACTGTAAACAAACGTAACAATATTAACAGAGTCAGTTTTTAAATTTTTAAAATGTCGCGAGATAGGAATGGCGTTTTGATTTCTGTTTCTCAGATATACGCATATGTCAACCAAACACTTGGTCCTTCGTGGTACGACCACAAAAATTTCGAGCCGACTTGGAATTCACCTGAAAATTATGCGTTAATCAAAAAAGTTGGTCGTGGAAAGTATTCCATCGTTTTCAAAGCAATACACAACAGAAGGACTGAATGCGCAATTAAAATTTTAGTTCCTCTCGATCCGAAACGTTATAATCGCGAAATAAAAATTTTAACAAATCTTAAAGGCGAAAGAAATATTCTACAGCTTTACGACTTAATCAAGGACCCTGTTACTGGCGTTTATTCGTTCGTTTCAGAATGGGTTGAATTTTATGATTGGAGATCTCTTTATTCCTCATTCTCAATTGACGACATTCGCCTTTATACATACAAATTGATCGATGCTCTCGACACTTCACACTCTCATGGAATTATGCACAGAGATATTAAACCACAGAACATCGCAATAGACAAAGAACATCATATATTAAGACTCCTCGATTGGGGCCTCGCTGATTTTTATCATCCAAAGCAAGCTTATAATTCTCACGTTGCAACTCGTGTTTTCAAGCCTCCGGAGCTCTTATTCTCATATCCTTACTACGATTACTCCATGGACATATGGTCTGCAGGCTTAACTTTGTCAATCATGATGTTCAAGAGAATTCCAATTGAATGCGGCGAAGATGACACAGAGCAGCTTCTGAAGGTCGCTGAACTCGTAGGAGGAAAAGGAATTGTTGATTACGCTGAGAGTCTCGGAATGACACTCGATGAATCTACAAAAGCAGCTTTGTTGAAGAAGCGAGGAACAGGATGGCAGAAACACGTTGCCAAAGCTTCTCCAGACCTTTGTCCACCAGACGCAATAGATTTATTACAGAGAATGACAGCTATTGATCATCGACAACGCGTTACGGCTCACGATGCTCTTAAGCATCCATTCTTTAAGCCACTCTTTGTTACTCCAAGCAGTAACTAATGTTTTTTTATAGTAATTTATTTGTATGTAAAATTTACTTATAATAACTCTGAGTTACATCAGATTCAATTTCAGGATGTGCTGTATATCACTAAGATGGTGAAATTGGATTGACTAGAAGATGCTATAGTGGACATATGTGTTTTAAAGTGGTTAATTTGAGAATTATCTTGTAAAAAATTACATGTCAGATATGGTCAAAATATTTGAAACATGAAATCACACATAATAAACGCGATCGCACTCATCGGTGGTATTGCTGCAGGAATGTACCTTCCGGAGATCATCGAAAACTACCGCAAAAAGAAGGAAATAGACGCTTACGCTGATGATAAAGTTTATATTGACGAAGAAGAGGAAATGTACGAGGAAGATGATGAAGACTTCATCACTCCAAACCCCACAACAGTCACTCCCGAGAATTCATGCGCGATTTTCTTAATAAATAGAAGCCTCAAAATGAGAAAAGGAAAAATTGCAGCACAATGTGGTCATGCATCGCTTGGAATCTTCAAGAAAACCTCCAAAGCTTATCCAGAAATCGCTAAATACTGGTTTGACAACAAATTTGATAAACAATTTTACAACATTCAGGATCAGGCACAGATGGAGGCCTACGCACAGAAGGCCCTCGAAGCTGGTTATCTTTTCGAGACAATTGTTGATGCTGGTCGCACTCAAATCGCCGCTGGATCACATACAATCCTCGTTATTGGTCCAATTGATAAGTTTAAGGTCCCAGAGTTCATTAAAGGCCTCCAGAAAGTCACAAAATAAGTGATCTCAGATTATTTATTATTCCAAAAATTTAATGTTATAAAATTAGATTGTCAATATTATTTTTATGTCACACACCATATTCTATGAATGCACAATATACTAAAATTAAAACTGTTTATTATTTTATAAATTGCATTTATTTGATCATAATTACTTAAAATTGTCTTGATTACATAAATCCATAGCATCATTAGCGTGTTGTCAATATATAATTAAAGTTTAATCTTTACCTTTCTAATGAATATTGAGTTTTCATGCAATTCTTTGAAGATGATTCATCAGTCAACATTTTGATGTTTTCCTGCGTTTCTGATACTATTTTTGTATATAAAACACGAGTTATTTAAATAGCCCATACTATATAGAAGTTCTTTTATATGAAACGATGATGCAACATCAATCACAAAAAATGATATCAAAAGTATGCTTGAAAAAAAAATAAAATAAGCGACTGTTACAAATAAATATAGAAAGATAAACATTTTATTTTGTTGAAACAAGGCTCGCGAGGTCGGAGAATTTCCTCAATAGCAAGTTATCTCCTTTGATAGAATCGAGTTGTAGCTCTTCAATGATTTCTGTTCTTCTGCCGCTTTCACTTGGAACAGCAATGACAGGAACGTCGATTGTATAAAACTGTTGCTTGATCTGACGAATGGAACGCCATAGTTCATTATCTAATCCAAGATCAGGAACTTTGAACGATATCATAGCATTATCTGGTTCAACTCCAATGATTTCTTTCCATTCGCTTCTCTTAACATCGCCGCCGATGTAAATATACATAGCGAAGTCAACAAGAATGAGCAGAATCGAGAGGTTAGAGATTATCTCATCACCAACGAATGGAGGTGCTCTAAATGTTGGCTTTATTTGCAGAAGGAAAGGTCTGCGCGATGCAACTCTGTAAATAGAATATGCATTGATATCAAAGGCCTTCTCGAAGTGCGGAGTGAACATCAATCTCGCGGGTAACTCTATGGCTTGATTTCCTCTGGAATATTCTTTGACAATGTTCGAGAATGGAATTTGTTTCTTCGCGATTAAAAATGGAATAATATTCGAATTAGAGAAGAAGTTATGAAGTCCTTCTACTGTCTTCAATGAGAATGTAGATAGGAAAGTATATCCTGGCCTTTCTACTGCGATTTGGATGGTTTTTTCTGTTGCTGATTGAAGATTCATTCGATCAATGACAGAATAAAATCCTGGAGCTGTTAAATGAACTTTTTCGTTGACTAAATTTGTGTTTGCTGCCTTAAGCGTGATTCTATTGACTTGTGTTACATATTGCGGTAATTCGATGTTATGAGGCATATGAAAGCCACCTGTTAGAGGGCAAAGTTGTCTGCAGCTACACCTGAAACTATTAGAAGTGAATACACTCAGTGTTGCGTTCTGTAATGGGAAACTTTCGGTACATTTGTGTGGAAGCTCATTAATTAAAACAACATTGCGTGTAATTGTTGTATCTGGAATGGCCACATCGATGCAGTCAATAATTAGATTGAAATCCGCTTTTGAAATGGTTGATTTTGGAAATCTCACTGGAATATTTGATACATCAGATAATATGATAGATGGAGGCATTTGTGAGTCGAAGCAGTCCATGAGAGCGAATCCAGATTTGTTCTTAGACATGAAAATAAGATGATCAGAATATGAACATAAAACAAATTTATGTTTGAACGACGCAATTTTGTCATAAAACGCCTCATCAACATTACCGATTAATACAAATATGTAAATTCCTTCTTGAATCTTATTCGGAAAAACAACGTGTGAAGAATTGATCATTCCATGCTTATCACATATTTGACATGATCCATCGACACTGTATGCACCACATTTCGCGCATTTTGAAGGTTCATGATCTATCATCTGGAATTTGGTGTTAAATGTATCAACAAGGAATGGAAATGTCATCTTTGCGACATTTGGTGTTGGATTTTTAATGAAACAGTCGCTAAGTCCGATCACAGGAGAATCATTTTTCATAACTACGGGTTTTTTAATGGCGGGGATGTGATCCTTGTTGATGAGGCAATTGAACGTCTGAACTTTGAACGGTATCGAGATATCTCCAGAAAGCTCTATCGAATCAAAGTCCTCCATTTTGAAGAATGAAAATTTTTGATCGGGAATTTTGAAATTCAATTTTATGACTTTTCACAAAAAAATTGTCATGTAAAATTAATCTCATTAAGAAATTTGTGATAATGAAGTTGTTTCTATCTTTTTGACTTGTAAAATTAACCTCTATTTTTACTGAAAAATTTAATTCAAAAAAAAATTTTATGATATGTAAATGCGTATTTGACAAATAAACAAAAAAATAACAAATAGATTCATTGAATTTGTCATGTAGATTAAGATTGACATGTAAAAAAGCTATGTCGCGTAAATTCATTAAATTTGTGGTGATAATGATATTTGTCGTGTAAACATTATTTTTGTCATGTAATTATCAATGTGTCAAAAATGATCATTTCCCAATATTTTAGTTCGATATGCTATGCAAATGTTAAAAACAAGGAAATGTCGGATTTTGATTCATGAAAAAGTGTCTAAAATTTTATAAGATTATTTTCGATTCAAAATTTAAAAAAGACAATAATTTTGAGGGGCTAAAGATGAGTGAAGAATCGAGTGTTTTCTTTATTGCGGATGCAAACTTCTTCATCCAAGGCGGTGCACAGGTTGAAACGCCGCGCACCATATACATGACTGAATCAGCTTTGCAAGAAGTCCGCGACGCTCGCGCAAAACAAATTTTAACAAATTTCCAACTTTCTCACGAGATTGTCACCAAACAGCCAACACAGGAATCAATAGATGCAGTCACAAAGGCAGCTACAGACAGTGGAAATGCAGTTCTCCTTTCTGGCACTGATATCGGCCTTATTGCCTTAGCTCTCGATTTCATGCCGAAAGATGTCGAGCCAGAGGCAAAGAAGGAGCCAACTCCACAGCCAGGCTTCGATGAATGGATCACTGCTGACTCATACGGAAAAATCGATGACGATGAGGACGTAGTTTTATGCACAACAGATGCCACAATGCAGTGCGTTTGCCAGCTTCTCGGCATTACAGTTATATCATCAAACGGCACAAAAGTTGCCGAAGTTAAGAGATGGCTCATGAGGTGCTCTGCCTGCAATGCAGAGACATTCGATGCCTCAAAGGAGTTCTGCCCAGAGTGTGGACACCACACACTCATCCGCTATGCATTAGTCATGCGTGATGGTGTCGAGCGCGAGCTTCCATTACCAAGGAGATTCGAACCAACAGCACGTGGCAAACGCTTCTCTATTCCAAAGCACGTCGGTGGACGCCATGGAAAGAAGGATATCATCACATCAGAGGATATGCTTAACGAAGAAAGAAGGAAGTTTAGATGGTCCGGTGGCGCTAAAAAGCAACAGACAGCCGGTGACGGCGTTTTCTTCGAGGCTAGGCCAATGCCACGCCAGGAGCCACAATATGGTTACGGTAAACTTAATCCGAACCAGCCACACCACTTGCTCGGAAAGAAGAAGAAGCGGAACCAAAACTAAGTTCATTCATTTTATTTATGATTTGATTATTTTTTTGATAAATCTATAGAATTTACTTAATTTCGTATGTTTAACATCCCCAGCAACACACCATCTTATTAGAAATAAGCAAAGCTCAAAAAGGAAAAAATATTTAGAAATTGTCATGTAAATATTTCAAAATCTAACATTTGACATGTAATTAATTCAAAATGTCATGTAAATATTTTTGATTTTTTTTCTGCGACACATCGAATATAGCATACATATAATATTGCAAAATAAATCATCAAAATTTGGGACTCTAATTTTAATTTTTGGACGAGTTGCATTCGAAACTATTTTTTCATTTTCATATTTTGTTTCAATATGTATACCATATCATATTCCTGGTATTGCAAAACATTTTAACTATGTTTGGGACTCTAAATTCAATTATTTGTATGTCTTGCATGCAAAAATGATTTTTTGTCATGTAAAAAATTATATACTTGAGGTGTAAAGATTATTTTTGTCATGTAATTTGACAGAATATTGAATTTATTTGACGTGTAGAGATATTTCTAAACGGACATCAAAAATGACTGTCTCACTTGATAGACAGATAAGCAAGTTCCAAGCGAAGGTGCAGCAGGAGCTAACGTTGAAAGATGATGAAATAGAACGCCTTAAACACGACATTGTTCAGACAAATGCAGAAATTGTGCAAATCGAAGATCAAATCAACATAGAAAAGGATAAATTTAACCATCATGAAGCTAAAGTCGTCGGAAAGGAAAGGAAACAAAAGGCTTCGATAGAGACAATCAAAGCACGCTTGAACACTACACATTCCGAAAGAATCTTCAGAATAACGCAACAGCAGAGCGAAATCATTAATGACATTCACCAAGAGTTCGAGAGCAAGCTCGCGCAGATTGAACAGTACTCTGACAATTTAACACAGCAGAGAACGAAAGGAATCACAGATGAAATCAAGAAGACTAAAGAAATGATAGATCGTGTGAAACAAAGGATCTCTGACCAAGAGAAACGCGGTCATTCAGATACAGAAGACGAAATCATGGAGAATCAAGAGATCGAATTAAATCGTGTCAAAGCTCTCGAAAACGCGCTCAAAGATAAAAACAAAGAAAGATTCGACTCTCTTATGGCCACAAAACAGCAGTTGTCTCAATGTGTTTCCACTCTAGAAGAGTCTGAGAAAGAACACAGAATTAATCTCGAAAACTTACTTCAGAAGTTGAGACAAATCGACGAGAAGTACAAAGATAGGCTCAGAAGGATGAAAGATGTGCAAGACCGCGAATTAGAGCCGCTTAAGCGCAGGAAGATTGAAGTCGAGAAGCGAATATCCGCAGCTATGAGACAAATGGATTCTATGGACGCACAGCACCGCAGACAGATAGAATCTGTTGTTACGCAGGGTGAGCAGCTCAAGCTTGAATACCAAAACGCAATAACAAAGGGTGCACAGCAGCAGCAAGAAGACGATAAGATTCGAACGTTAACTCAGAAACTAGCAAACTTGGATCAAACACTCGATCAACGCGATAAACAACTTGCAGAAGTTCGTCAGCAAAATGAAACAACGAAGAGGGAAGTAATGCGATTGAAGCATGAAGCTAAAATGGCAAAAAGAAGAGCTCACTTAAATATCTAACTTTCTCCCTTGTCTATGAGTAATAAATATTTGTTTGTTTTGTTTAATCATATTTCTAAATGGATAATACAGTAAAAAATCATAACATTTTTATAAAATAAAAACACATTAAACAACTTCATTTGGTTTCAAGAAGCCATATATCAAATCATCCTTCGAAAGATCGATTGATTTCCTTGGCATGTGGCTTTCCTTGTTATGTTGAGATATTTCAAACACATCTATATCGCCATCATCATCGCTGCTGCTCTTTCTCAAGTCAAGAGGATCCGGTCTATCGCTGCTGCTCGATCCTTCATCCGAGAAGAACCTCTGGTAGTTATTCTTCATTACAGCGTCATTGCTACTCATTTCTCTGACAAGCCTGATCATTACAAGAACCAGCAAAGGAATGATAATGATGAACAGCAATAGAGGAGCAATTAATATCGTGAGACCTATCGCGTTAACTGTTGGTTTAGGCGATGGCGTTGGAACTGGCGATGCTGATGGGAATGGAGTTGATCCTGGTGTTTGCTCAGGATATGGAGTTGGTTCCATTGTCCTCGGTGGTAATATATTCGTTGCTTCCGGAGTTGTTGGCTGAGGAGATTTATTTGGTGTTGGTGCAGGCGTTTCAACTGGCGAAGGATCTGGAGTTGGCGTGAAAGTTGGGCAGCTTGGGTCTTCGCTAGCATAACTAAATGAGTTCTTGGATGGAGATGAAATGCCAAACTGAGAAGAAGAGCCAACAACAGCACCGCTATTTGCTTGTGTTGTGTCGACTTGACAATCCATCAATGTCAATTTATATTGATTTCCAAATGGCGATTGTGGACTTTTTGCGATTAGTCCTGTGTTTTCAGCAAAAACGCAATTGGAAATAGTGTAATCTTGGGTTAATTGAAAAATAGCTGCAGAATTTTTGATAAAATTGGAATATGAGATAAAAATGCCAGTAAAGTAATCGCAGAATACTTGGTTTTGACCATTATAGTATGAATTTAATTTGAATTGAACTGATACGAATTTGTTGCTATTTTTTATTTTAAGTTTCGAAGAAGTTAAGTTATTAGAGAACATCGCAACTTTTGTATTGTCAACTGAGTCAAATATATTTCCTGTTGATTCTTTAATATTATTATTTGTAAAAGTTAGCGGTGCTTTAGACAATGTTCTGATAATTGTTTGGGTATTTGGTGTTTTAATGAAGCAGCCTGAAATCAAGATTGATTTTGCTTGTAAATACAATAAAGTTGTCGCTGTTTGTAAATTAAAAGTGCAACATGAAAATGTTACGTCTGAATTAAATCGACTGTCTAATGACACAACAGGACCATCGCCAGTAATCTGAAAAATGCAATTATCGAAGATTATATGTTGTTTATTGACATCAATATCCAGCACTGCATCTATTGTTCCAGTTTTGTAGAATCTTGTGTCATCTCCTGACAAATAAACCGACGTTAGAGACTTTGTAAATGAAGTTTTGTACACGTTTAAATTCTTAACTCCGTAAAAAACAGGTTTTGCAAGTTGTGAGAATAGCGAATGCTTTAGGCTCATCCTGCTCGAGGTGGAAAACGCCGGGGAAAGCAGTGGTCCACGCAGAAAAAGATGAGTTAGAGAAACATTTTTCATTTTGTATTTCTGTTTTTTTGGCACTAAAAAATATCAATATTAGCCATAGCCTTCACTTTTCTCGCTAAATTTTTGTGGAAATTACCGAATCTATGAAATATGTCATGTAAATTATAAATTGTCAAAATCATAATATACCTCTTTTATTATCATAATCTATCAGTACAGCCCTATTTGTGATTAACCAATTGATTGTTTATACTCAAATCCAAATTTGAGAATTTTCAATTTTTATAACACTCATGATATTTGGTTTTCCTACTTACCTGAGCGAACAGATTGAATTTTTGGTTTAACAATGGTTGAAATTTGTATTTTTGAATAGATTTTAAATGATATTTGTCATGTAAATAAAAATTGAAATCGAGAAATGTCAGGGAAATCTTTTCTCTTTAACTCATGATAATGATATTCAATAAGCTGTAAATGTTAAATAGTAAATTTGACGATTTTTTGTTCTGTAAAATGGAAAATTGTCATGTAAATCATTTAATTCTCGATTTTTATATGAAAGTTCGCCAAACTCAGAATATAGCCATGCAATTATACATAGAACTTGAATATCAAATAAAAACAAATTTTAAAAATAAAATATGCGAAAATTTGGTGAGTAATGGAAACTGCTATAGGAGATATATATGGAACACCGAAGTGATGTGAAGGGCAAAAACGAAATGGGTAAAAAAAAATATAATCAGAAATCAATGTCCTTCGACGCGAGCAGCGTGCGTACATCCGTTGAAAAGGATTTCAAGAACCGTGAATTCGCGCAGAACATCTCCCTCGGCATGATGCGCGTCGTGAGATTCCTCAACACCTTCCACTCTAATGTTAGAGGAAGATTGGCTGACTTAAATCAGAAACTGACTCAACTCGAGAGACGCCTCGTCTTCATCGAGAACCAGCTTAAGTGCTGCACAGACCAAGCGGGTGGCGCTGAGTGAGAATAATATTTGTTCTAGCGGATAAGGAAACTCTTTTATCATTTGATCTATGATAAGACGTTATTACCTTAAACAAATGTTTTTTACAATTTAAATAACATATTCAATTATCAAATCAAATATCAATCGAAAAATATCTACCAACACATCCATATTTACTATTTGTATTATATTTTTTAGTGAAGATCTTATTATATAATTTTTTATCGCAATAACAAATATGAAAAGATAAATATTCACCAATGATTTTCTATTGGCTGCTTCTATTATATTTTTATTCAAAATCTTATTTATTAAAATTATCAAAATATCAAAACAAAATATTTAGAATGAGAATGAAAATCAATGATAACTTTGAGTTATCTTACATACTAATGGTAAATTTTGGTTCTGTTTTCTTTAATCACAATTAAATAAATAAATATAAAAATATTTTCATAATTAGATATTAAAACATCAATTATTTATCCCGCATTTATTAATAATACAAATAAACATAACATACAACAAAACAAAATAATAAAATTATTGTTCAAGAATGGTAATAATCGATTCACAATAATTTTCAAGATCTGGATAATCCGATTCTATCTGTTCTATATCATCACGGTCTATCATTTCTCGAAAGTCTTCTTTGCTGATTATATTCCAATTAGAAGCTTGTGAAAAATTCAAAGCCTGAGATATAGCAGGAATCAATGTTCCTATATACATACAATCAGAGTTTTGGGTGTTCTCACATAGCTTTGTAACTATTATTCGTCTTATTAAAATCATTTCCATCAAATCACGATTATTTGCGTGAATCAAGGCAACTGATATCATTTCTAATATGCATGATAAGTCCTCCCAATTCATCTCAGCAATGCAGCTTTCTATCTCCATGAAAATATGCTCATTCAAAATATGAGGATGTAAATCAGAATCCATGAGCAATTGCGCAGCGAGTTTCAACGCATACTTCAGTTGCCCCTTCATTTCCTCCCATTTCTGTTCCCCAAAAATGTTATTAATAACTTGAATCATATCTTTTGTGAACGGAGACTGCGTTTGAAATGCAGCAAAAGTTCTGTATATGCAAAGTGCCAGCGATGATTTGTTGAAAAGTGAATGCAATGCGAGTGCTTTTAGTTGTTTTTGTGTTTGTGGCTTTGAAAACACATCAATAGCGATATCTGGTGCTATTGAAGCAAGCTTTGGAATTATTTCGAGACTTGTATATTCGGTTATGTCGAACTCCAAACCTTTTGCGAAGATTTGCAAATAATAGTATTTTGAACTGGGATCCATATCACAAAACTTCTTTTCTGCAATCATAATAAAGAACCTAATGAGTGATGCCCAAGCAATTTTCTTATCCATTGGAATTTCACAATTTGAATAATCAACTTCGTAATCTTCTTCAAAATCGTATTCTTCGTCAAAGCACCGTCTCTGCGATGAAAGGCAGCCTCTAAGTGATTCGTAGAATTCTTTTATCTTAGAAAACCATTGATTTTGCAGCATATAATCGTAAATCTTAGGATTTGACTCCATACAGTAAGCGAGACTGCAGAATATGAAATGATCGATGTATTGGTTAATGGATAATTTCGCAAATAAAAACTCTAAGTATTCATTTGTCGTAAAGTCGAAAACTAATTCGCGTGGTGCAATTTTGAGAATCGAGTCAATAACACGTAGCGATTCTGCGATAACTCGTAATGATGTTTCGTATCCATTGATAACAGGGAAAATAATATCCCAAAATTTGATCTCTAATAGGTATCTTATGATTTGGACAGATGTAGTGTCCTCAATAATAGAAAATAAGTTCCATAATCCACGAACAGTGTTGTTGACATCAACAGAAGTGATTAATTCGATGCATTCATTGATCTTTGCGAAGTAATTTTGCAATTCTTCTTCACTAAACTCTCTGTACTTCAGTGATTTTCGTTGCTCGAAAATGAATTTCGAGGAAATCGAATTGATGTTCAATTCTAAAGAAATATCTTTGTACTCACTCATATTAAAATGATTCTTTTTTCTTCAAAAACGTGTTTCATATTGACTCAGAAAACTGTTTGTACAATGCACAGCATTAGAAAAACACTTTTTGTGATTTTCAATTTAATATTGTTATATTCCATATTTGTATAATAAGCCAATGAGGCACTGATTTTGGTTTTAAGTTATAAGAACAATATATTGCTAGTTTAAAAATATCAAATATTTTCTTCAACAACTATTTTGACTTAACATTTAGGTACACTATATGAATATATAAATAAGATCTAAGTTATAGAAGCTGAATATTGATATTTTAAAAATTTTCATACATTTTCATTAGTAACAATTTTTACCTAAGATACAAGTACCTCATATGAATACATAAATAAAATCAAATAGATAGAAGACCCAAATCAATGTTGAAAAAATTAAAAATGTTATTTGATTCTGCTAAGTCTTGTTCAACAAACATTTGCTCGATGACAAATCTTTGGCAGCATGGAATAAGTCAATCATCAAATTACTAATATATTTTGATACGTTCCTTGTAAATCGTCAATCTAGAACACAAGTTTCGAGACAGTTGTTACATCTTTACCGTGTTCCGCAATCAAAGGAAACAATACTCTGCTTTTTGCAGCAGAAGCTGTGCGTTCCTTGTAGTTCGATTTCTGACTTTGGCGCTTACACAGAAGAACGCATTCTGGTGGCTCTTCCATAATAAGATATCTTTATCAAGTAATACTCATTTATAAATCACCTTTTGCTCCACAGGAATTTACAATGGCATGCAGCGCGAAGTAATCCTGTTTAGAAAACGAATTCTTCCCCATGAAATTACGAAAGACAGTGCATGATAAAGACTTTATGTTGCGTTTTACCAAAGCCCATTGTTGGCATCATCTTCAGCGTGCTGATGGGAGTTTCGCGGCGACTAACGACGCAATTATATTTTTTATTGTTATTTTGAATTTCCAAAAAAGCTATAGTTGCCATGTACCAAGCTTATGCCGCGTTTCGATAACTATTTTTTTTGATTTTGATAAAATATAACCTTAAGGCCCGATTTGCATGTAAAAGTGATAATTCACCTTAAATTTTTTTGATGATTTTTCCTTCTAAAATATATTTTATAGTGGGAGAAATCATCAAAATTTGTTTAAAAAACAACCTTTGCTTAAAATGATTACTATCAAATTTGGAATCTAACTGTAAAGGAAAGAGGCTTTAGTTCCTTAAATTTAAAAAAATAGAATTGGAATTAACATATTAAGTAGAGTTTTAGAGAGTTTTGTTGCTTTATTAGCTAATAGTACATGTGTGCATGATATTACACAATATTATAGCAAATTTGATTTCATATTAGTAAAATTGAATTAATCGACTTCTTGAAAAACAAAAATTAAAATAATCAAATCAACATGTTTAAAACAACAATATATAATATTAGTTTTTCCTCATATAAATAAGATTTGATAGAAAACTGACTTTTTCTTAATGTCAAACAAATAGTATAGCCAATTTAAGTGCAATTATTTATAAATGCGAATATTTAAACTATGTTAGTTTTATTACGCGATTATCATTTTGATGTATAAATAACCAAGACTAAATCACTCAATAAATGCATTATTTATGGATTGTTGTTAGTAGTACTGCTCCTGTGAAAATGATAAAACGCTCTGTTCAGTGTTTAAATACAGCGAAAACTGTCCGCTAAAATAATGTTATCAATAATGGAGACTTTATTGCTTCATATCTCGGGACACTATTTAGACTTGCGATCCATGCATACATTGTTTCTATATGCATATAGATGCTATACCCAAAGTTTCAATCCGAAATGTTTTGAAAATAAGGAGTTCCACACCTGGGAAAAATTTTCCTTCTGCGGTGTAGTCCCGCGACCTTCATAACTTTTTATCTGATCAATATTTTTTCGATTTGAAAGTACTTTCATGTACATATTGATAGTTGTCTATCCAGTGGTATAAGTGGCACAGTCTA
>JALKBU010000638.1:0-29722 GCA_023091735.1 Trichomonas tenax | reverse complement strand
AAAAATTTGCAATGAACTACGTTTATGGTCTTCATACTCAGCGTGGAGTTTCAATCTATAAATGTCAGTATTGTTTAGACTACAAAGATATTTATAACACTTTTTATAAAAGTGACAATTTGCCCGCACAAAAAAATGACAGTTTATTCATGAAAAGTGACTTTAAGGTTCGCCTGTCACTTTTTGATGTTCACTTTTGTCCTAGACTCAAAAAAAATTCAAGGGTCAATTTTGTAAAATTTTCAATACAGCTTTATCTGTTCTTTACCTTGAGAACTCCAGACTACACAGTTTTCAGAGAAATTTCATCCATTCCAAGTTCCTTCGATTCCTGAGCCAACCTGTGAATCAGCCCATCCATTATTTCAATCGACAATGACATGTTTTACTTGATTTTCTCCCTTCTTCTGGCTGTGTAGATACAGAAAGCATCATTAAATGCTTCTTGATCAAGTGTTTTGCCTATTGTCTCCATGTTTACATTCGTTTGAATGCCCCGTATACATCAAACACAGCTTTGCTCATCCATCTTTAGCATCTCTACATAAAATAATCACCTCTTTTCCTTAATATTTTAGCAGGCAATAACAATATTTCAATAAATTTCACTTTTTCTTTTAAATTTAAACACTATATCAGATAATATGATTAGGGATTAAATCTCAGAAAATTCCTCACAAAAAAAATTTGTTATAAATTTAAATACAGCACCAAAAGGGATATTTAAAACAAATTTTTAAAAGAATATTTCCATTCTTGATACAAAAGTCATCCATTTTAGAAAAGTTACTTTTTGTAAACTTTTCAAAATGTGTCACACATTTTTTCTTTTTGAAATCTCAAAAAGCACTTTTTGAACAAAATCTTTCTTCTACAGAAAATAGACCAATAAATGGATACAAAAATACAAAATTGAGATGGACCGTGAACAAAATTACTAAAATCTTTAGACGATAAATAGAATGTTTTCCTTGTTAGTTGTCATTGACGGCAATAATACTGTTCACATTAATGTCGATAGCAACTCACAGGTCAGGAAAGCTTTGTCTTTTATACCGAATTTAAGGGATAAACTCAACAAAATCATTATTATACACGACCATAAAGTGATAGACAGTAACATGACGATAGAGGAGCTCGGCATAGAGCCAGATTCGCGAATAATAGTATATACACACCCTGATCAATGCCATTATTACTACAGAAAGAAACTTACTGATCAAATCGATGATATAACCATGGAAGCGGTGAAGATCATGGACAGCAAGATCGACAGGATCCTCGACGAGCCAAGAGTTGTATCATTGTGCAATAATTTCTTCCAAAATCGAGCTCGATTTTTTTGATGAGCCACAAGAGCCAACTTTCTCCTCAGTAACTGAGGCCAGAGAGTTTTATAGTAACCAGTTGACAGAGCACGGATGGAATTGGTGATATTTTGTTCGCTATTTGTTTGATATTTTTTACTATAAACATGAAATACTATCGAATTTTGCTTACAATCACCAGTCGTTTTAATATTTATGAGCAAAATTCTATATTTTTAAGGGTGCGCTATGGCCAAATATAGGCTCTCAAAATATTCTATGAGATTGTCTAAAAAACGTATTTCCCACAATTTGTTGCTTTTCAAGGTAGAGAGATCTAGATTTACAATAATATTCGATTCTTTGCACATAGCATATTAGAGGAGATTCATTAATATCTCTCGCTTAAAAATCAATCAAAACATAAAAATCATGGACTTTGAAAAAGAAATGTGTTTTTTTCAAAAAACACGAGTGATGTGAAAATCAGGACCCTTTTTTCTTGCATTAATTCATTTGCCAATTATCGCTTAGCAGCATTTTAGTAATAAATTTGCAAAATACTAACAGGGAGAAAAAATTTTAAAAAAATTCAGCAAAATTTGCATATTTCTCGATTTCAAGGTATAATTTGAATTATTTGTAGTACTAAGATCGCTTTAATGCCAAAATAAATTGAAAATACATGTTTTTGAAGATGATCTCACGCAGAAGAATATGGGCAATTAAATTTTTTAGCTTTTTTTTCAAAAAAAGTATTCCAAATGTACACACATAAGCTCTGTGTGTTATTTTTCTCAATTTAATAAACTTTTCAAATTTAGCCGCGCAAAAAAGAGTCATCATTATTTTTGGGAGAATAACACACAGAGCTTATGTGTGAACGCTTGGAATACTTTTTTCCCAAAAAAGCTAAAAAAGCATATTTGTGATTAGATTTACCTATTTATCATCGATAACAACATATTTTACGTTATAAAAATGCTATACAATGATAATATAATATATTATAATGAGTAAAGCACATCATGGCAAATCAATGTTTTTGATGCAAGATATATCTAATATTTTAATGAAATATAGACTTTGTTAGCTAATTCTTTAATATATCATGCACAACGGGATTTTGTACATTGGGGTTCAATAACTTCGCATGAAGTTAATCTAGTGAGTTAAAAAACAAGTTTCGCCGACTTTGTGTATCAATTTTAGACAAGCCGAAGTATATCAACTCTGGGAGTCAGAACCAGATCAAACAGAACATATCATACAATGCTCAAATTTTTTGACATAAGGTTCCTGCTTCCAGAACATCCTTACTTTTGAGAGGCATTACTCGAAAATTTGTATCTCGAAAACCTAAAGACGAAATCAAAAAATATTCAGAATATATAATGTATGAATATAGGCCATTTATTATGCAAAGTTTCAAGCATTTTTAAGTGGACTTTATCGGAATAAAGTAGTTTAACGGAATTAAGTACCCTTTTTCCGGATAAACTCAATTAGGAATTAAGACCGTCGGAATTTGTCATAAATATATGGAATTATTGCTCCTATTGGAATTAAGACTTAAGTCGATATAGTTTATTGGAATAAAGTACCCTTTATTTTTCAAATCCCAAATAATAGGAATTGCAAATCAATATAAGGTTAAATCCATTATAAGGTTAAATCCATTAATGGATAAGGGTAAATTTTGGAAATCAAGGGTAAACTTTCTGAGCAATTATTATACAATAATCGAAAACAGCATTTATACATCTTAGCTTTTAGCATATAAATATATTATAATACTATACATATCATGAATATAATAACATTATATGGGCATTCCCTGGTAAAAACTACAAAATGTGTTCGAAAGCAAATAACCGTTCACGAATCCTTAAACCCTATTCCTCACCAAAAAGTTTATTCCAATAAACTATATCAACTTAAGTCTCAATTCCAATAGGGACAATAATTCCATATATTTATGGCAAATCGGATAAACTCCATTATTCCAATGACGAATTCCGGCGGTTATTCCTAATTGAGTTTATCCCGAAAAAGGGTACTTAATTCCGTTAAACTACTTTATTCCGATAAAGTCCAATGATTTAGTCCTGTTACCACACCTCTATAATTTGCTCATGTTAGGAGTTGAAAATCAAAAAATCTCCAAAAATTTTCAAAAATATCAACGCAAAAAGATTACAAACAACATTAGATTTTTGAATCCGCATTAAAAACCATAAAATTTTAATCAGAAAAAATAAAATGAGCGAAAGCAGGGAATCTCCTCAAGTTGTTGTCGACAAAGACAAAGAAAACGAAGAAACCAACGAAGATAAAGCAGAGGAAACGAAGGACGACGAACATCAGCGATTGGGAGGATATCCTCCTTTATCAACTTTAATAAGACTGAGTCCCGGTCCTTTGATATCACAATTCGTCAATTCTCTGTACGGAGTCGTTGATTCCATGTGGGTTTCTCGATTTATCGGCGAAATTGGACTCACAGCTTTATCTTTAGCTTATATCATTGATAACTCAGCGATATCTTTTGGGTTCTTCATTGCCACAGCCGCGTCATCTCATATTTCATATCTTTTCTCCATCAAAGCCTATGATACAATTTCTCATTTAACAATTGATTTAATGAAAGTTTCTTTAATCTTTGCCATCATTGTTCCATCTGTTCTATTTCCTGTAGCTAAACCTCTTTTCAAGTTTTTAGGTGGTGTTGGCAATGTTAATAAGCTTGCATTTGATTATATAATTCCATTGCTTTCTATGAACTTGGTCACATGCATTTATCACTGCATTTGCGGAGTTCTTCAGGCTGAAGGAAGAACATGGACATATGGCGCTGCACAAATATCATCGATGATTTTAAATATGGCTTTATGGGATCCATTATTACTATATTTGATCAACAGAACACTTGGATCGTCTCTTGCAACAGAGATTTCGATGTTTATTCCTGCGTTCATTATTTTAGTTTTATTATTCTGTGGAAAGTTCTCAACTAAGCCACAGACGAAATACTTCTTGAAGTGCTTCAGTAAGGACACGGGATTAGCTTTGAAAACAGGACTTTCGGCATTTATCATGAATATTTCGATTTCTTTGCCTTCATTAATCATGCAAAAGTTTATCGCGATTAGAGCAAATAGAGTGAATCAGTATAATATGATTGTCGCTGTATATAATGCACTTTGCCGAATTTATACGATTGCATTGTGTGCTCCAATGGCTTTGAACGCAGCATATCTTCCTGCTACATCATATGCATTCGGGCGCAAAGACTACAAAAGAATTTTACAACTAACATTTCATATCGTTTGGATCTCTCTTTCATGGGGTTTATTCGTCACAATGATTGTGTGTATTTGGCCCAAGCAGATATGCACAATATGGAGCCACAATGAAGAGTTCTTGTATTGGTGCAAAGAGATTGTTCCAATAAGTTTTTATTCGATCTCATTGACATCATTGAAATTCATTGTCGTTTCATTACTGCAGGCATCACAAAAGACATTGATAGCAACAATCACAAGTTTTACTACGGAATTATGCATTTTACCAATCATGGCGTGCATCTTTCATTACACTGGAGATCCGAACTCTCCAAAGTGGCTATTCTATGCCTATCCATGTTCTGACGCTTTTACAACGCTCTGTTCCGTTAGTGTATCAATTCCTACGATTTTGCATTATTATCGAGAATCGAAGAAGCAAAGCGCAGAAAATATCGATAATACTCAAGAAGGCAATAATGATGAGAACGATGAGATTAATGTAATACAAGAATTATAATATTCATATAATATTTTGTATGTTTATAGATGTTATAAATACTATAATTGATCTATCCTATACGAGTATGTTACAACAATGTATTAGTTATTTTTTTGACTTTAAAACATTTTTTGGAAAAAATATATTTTGTGCTCAATCAAAAATAACTTGTTATATGTATTGTATAGAAGGAGTTTTGAGTGTTTTATTGTGTAATGGACTGATTGTAATGAAAAATGGGAAAATATCAAAAAATATAAAGAGTCAAAAGCTGGTGTTGACAATAAGGGACAATAAAAACCAAGAATAGAGATATAAACAATAAACAACAACATTCTTTTTTAATCAAAAGAGGAATTAACAAACAATTATATAACTATATGTAACAGATAATAAAACATAACCGCAAAAAATGATTAATGGTTGGGGTATCCCCAAGGCCCATTCGGTCCCGGTGGTCTGTTCGGCTGTCCGTTCATCATCGGTGGCGGGGGGTAATAAACTTGGTTCGGCGGTGGCGGATAAAACGGCTGCCCAGGCGGCGGCATAGGATAACCAGGGTTGGGATAGTAAGGAGCAGGATTTGGATAAGGATATTGTGGTGGGTTTGGATATTGTGGAGGATTTGGGTATTGTGGTGGATTGGGGTACTGAGGCGGATACATATTCCCGAAATTCTGGGGAGCTGGTGACCTCGGTGGTGTCATGTAAGGTAGCAATTGCTGTGGCACCTCCCACTTCGGCTTTACAAGCATTCGTCCGGGCTGTGCCTGGAATTCATTTGTTTTTTCAGCGAGATGGATATCCAAGAGAACAAATAGCGGCTGGGAGCTTCTTTCCTGACGCGTCGGCATCAGAGGAAACCACCAAGTCACAATTTGGTCCTTTGGAAACCATTGTAAAGGTAATACGACTTTGGCGAAATCGATTTGAGGGAATCTGTTTGCTTCCTGTAAAGTTATTTCGAAAACTTCCTTTTCTGTGTTTGTAAAATCGAATCTACAAATAGAATTACAATATGGCGGATGAGTATTGCTGAAATTAACAGATAAAGGGATACTCCCGGGAGTTAACTTCAGAACCATCTTAAAGTTAACACCGAGGAAGTTTCCTGAAGGTACCTGGCTTAAATGGCGCACTTTAATATATGCTTTACCCATTAAAAAAGCCTTGTTATAAATTTTTTTGATTTTTTTTAGATCCGATTTTTTTTTCGATCGAATAAAAAAATTATGAGTTTGTTATCGATTGTTAGGCTTCTTTAAAAATAAAAGTGCATCGTTTTTGTCACTTTTATAAAGATTTTGAGTTTTTTAAAATCATGGAGAAATTGTAATTTTGGATCTCATTTTCATTTGAATATTCGTTTTCAAGTTTTTTACAAAATTTTTTTGTTATCTCCTTATCTGATGGCTTAATACACATTGACAATAGACTGAAGTTGAGGAGATTCAGCTATTTATCAATGAAAACTTGGAATCTCTCATTCACAGACAATATTTTAAGGGCTCCACTTTTTTCTCGTTGACCTTTTTGAGTTTTGCAATTTTTAACGAGTAACCCCCTTCCTGGACGAATTTGATGAAACATTTACGTGCTTTTTGTGGGTGCTGATTGTAGTGGTGCAATCTGTTTCATGGTCTTAGCAAGGTATTACTTAATCAAGATATGATTACAAACAGAAACCCATTACAAATCATTAATGGGCTTCTGTTATGAATCTCTTTGATGATTATAACAAATACATCTCACTATTATAGCGTTTGCTCGCTTATTTTTGCTAGAGTTCCCCTAGAAAAATCAAAAAATAGAAAAGAAAAAATACGCGACGCGCAGGAGTCAAACGGCATTCCTTTGCTCATATATCGAGCATACATAAAGTTCACACAAAATTTGCTCATTGGTAACATTACATATCAAATTTTCGACTTTACATGACAAATATCAGATAATAAGTGTTAAAAATGGTGACTTTCATTATTTTACATGTCAAAATTCTCTAAAATCTCATGGAGGCATGGAGATCCTCAAGTTAAATAGACAAGCAAATGCTATAAACATACTCAGAACCCCTGAAAAGCACGTAAATGTCTTCTCAGTTTGGCTTAATAGGGGGAGGGGTTACTCGTTAAAAATCACATAACTCAAAAAAGTCAACGGGAAATTCAACGAAATCAATTTAAGATTTCTTATCCAAAATTTGAAATAATGACCTATTATCCAGTTGAATACAAATTATGGAGTATGTTGTCACTGTTGTTGAAATAAACCTCAATAATAATATCGCAAAGTTAACATCTACAGTTAAGCGTTATGAAACCGCAATCAAATGATGTAAAAAACACTTTCAAAGTCTTTACATGAAATCTTGCGCCCCAAACACGAAAGGTTTTTTTCCTTACACGAAATCATACAAAATTTTGATCGTCACGATAAAAAATTTATTACGGATTTAGTCTTTTTATACCATAAGTATGATATTTTTGATGTTTTGAGAAATCAATTTCAATTTTTTTGAAAGGTTTGGTTGATTTTGAATTAAACTTCGTATTTAGCATTTATGTGAATAGAATATTTAAAATTCTACAAAATTTGTCAAATTTCATACGATAATGAGTGAATTCTGCAAAACTGATGCAGCTGAAGGAATCCCACCACCAAATGCAAACCAAAAGACAGATATTGACTTAAACAATTGGTTGGCGGACCTGAACAAGTCAAATATCAATGTAACAGCAAGAAATATCGCTTCATCGCCAATTGCTAAGTACAAAGAAATGATTTCTGTCTTGGAAGGTGCTATAATCAAACTGCTCCCGTTAAGGACACTGTAAATACAGCCTCTCGTTGAATTAATAAAAAACATGAAACAATATGAATGCAGTAGAAACTGTTTGTCACAAGTTTTACCAGAAATTATGGACAATATATTCGATGGCATCCAAGAATACAACGTAATGTTGATGGTCCAAAGAATATTTTTTGTAAGAAAGCTTCTCGTTGCAGATTTAGTCACAGCGTCCGATATTTACAAGATAGTGATCGGTTTCAAGGACAGCAGACCTAATCTTGTCTTCCTTTTGCTTCTCTACATTCTTCCAGAAATCAAAAAACAGACACCGTAGATATTTTCATCAGTTATCGAGAAGATGAAGAAGTTCAAGATCTCAGAGCGATCGATCCGAGTATTGCAGACACGTTTGGACGAACTGTTGGAAGACGAATTTAAGATATTACTTGAATATCTTGAATACGGTGTCGAAAAGTCGAGCATTGCTTACATTATCATGAGCGACGATGTTGAACGCTTTAAGCAGCTTTCAAAAGAATCAGGATTCAATATCGAGAACAGAATCGAAGATATTCCATTAGTTCCATCATCTTTCGTCCAAATGTCACCAACATATGTCGAGTTTGCATCATTCTACGGTGCGATACACATCATTCGATCTTCAACGACCAAAAGATCATCTGCTCTCCGATGATGTACGCAGTTGCCGGCGGCAGTTCTAAGATGATCAAATACTATGAAGGCTGCGGTCTTCTCTTCGAGAAGTGCCTTCACATTGCGGCATTCTACAGGAGATTCGATCTCTTCAACACGATCAAGAGCCGCCTCCCAGAGAAGATGCTTTCTCTCGAACTGAACATCTCTCTTTGCAGATCCGCGGAGTCGAACGACTTCCATTTAGTTGTCTTCTGCCTCGACTGCGGCGCATACGTCAACTTCGCAGACGAGAACAGAGAAACGCCTGTCTTCCTGGCGGCGCGATCAGGGAACAGTTCTATCGTCAAGTATTTGCTCTCCGTCCCAGGAGTCAACTGCAATATTCCAAACTTGTTCGGGCAGACAACGTATACAGTCGCGGACGAAGAGACACTTCAAACGATTCACACATATGCAGATTAATTCTCTTATTTTATATATTTATTATAAAACTTCTTTGATTATTGAACAAAAAGATGAAAAATTTTTACGCATGTTTGACACCAAAAATGATTTAGGGGGTAACTCTGCCCCCAAATAAATAAATTCTATAGAAGAAAAGGGGTAACTTCGAACCTGCACATCAAAAGAGGCTGAAACTAAGGAATTAGGTAGTATAGGACTACAGGAACAATACATGTAAGGGCGCAAGCCAAAACAATCTTATAATTTCGAGATATAACATGCGGGAAATTAACTACTTTGATATAAAAAAGTCTATTTTCAGTTTTGATTTTTGTCTTTGAAACTTAAAAAAGCTCTTTCTGTCTACTGAGGATAATGGAATACGTTTCATTTTACTAATAAAATATAGGCATAGCATTATGATCAATAAATAGCAATTTTTCAAATATGAAAATTTATAATTTCATTGGACTCATGCAATTTTTTTAAAAGAATTCACAAAAGCATGAATAGAAGTATAATTTGATGCAATGATTTTGGATTTTATTTTTTCAATTACAAAAATTCCAAAACCCCTGGTTAAATATCATGCAGAATCTGAAATTTAACTTATTTTGAAAAATATAAGGAAAATATTTGAAATATCAATACAATGTTTAAACGCTTTTTATATATTGATAACATATTAGAAATCTAGGATTAATAAGTAACTAATGATTATTTTCGATTTTTCTATGCAATTTAAAAAAAATGTTAATTTTATTCATAATAGAAAAGCGTGTAGTATTAAGATTATGTAATAATAGGTTGTGTAAATATAGACAAAAGAGTAAAAACTGGAGTGTTGAAAATTAAATGTTGAAATTGAAATTGTATCTCAAGATTGCAAAATTGTTTTTTCATAGGACCCATATATTTAGTACAAAATGGTGCGTAAGCGGCGTATTCAAGTTGACTGTGAAATATGCTGCGCGAAATTTCAGTTTCTTTGACCAATTTTTGAATCCAGGCCCTACATTGCCTTGATGATTTGCCCCTTCGATTGTCTTGCCTCATTGCAAGGACAAGATCGATAATAAAATCGATAATTACAAAAAGTGAGAGTTTGGATTGGTTCAGAAGGCTTCCATTCCAATAGCCAATATCCTCATGCTTAGGCTCATGGGACTCTGAACAAATTTTGATTAACCATTAGAGAGCTGCATATATTTTTTGTGGTACGGACCAAAAAAGTGAGCTCAAAAAAATTCTTAAAAAATGAAATTCACAATTCTTGACAAAAGTGACACATTTTGAAAAGTTTACAAAAATGTATACTAAAATTGTTCACTTTTGTATCAAGAATGGAAATATTCACCAAAACTAACACCCTTCGGGATGTCACTTTTGTTGAATATTTCAAATTTTTGATTTTTTTTTGTTGAATTTTTCAACAAATTGAATCTCTGATGTTTCTTTTGTTCTCCATTGCACTTCGTCTGATTTTTGGAATCGATTCTATGCAGACACTGATCCCCCTTCTGTTTCTACATTGGACAAAAATTATATACCAACAAGTGGTTCATTCCACACCGATTCTGTTTCATTTAGTAATCAAAAAGCTACAGTTATTGTTTATAGCTATGATGAAAGCATCAAATCCCTTGTTTCGAATTGTTTTTTCAAAGATATCACCGCAACCAGCAATGGTGGTTTCATTAAAACGGCAGATGATGCTTTGATTCGTTTGTTGAATACAGAATTTGCTGTTGTAATTCAGATATTGGACCAGATTATTATAATGGAGCATTCTGTCTCATTTCTAAGTCAAACAAAAACAAAAATTATTTACTTGAATCATCGATTTCGAAATCAGTTGCTCTAACTGCTGCATTTCGGTTACAAAGTGGCGAAATCTCAACAAGCAATTTGAATGTTTCTTTCAATGAAGCGGGGCATAATACAGCATATATCATTACCAATGGATCTCCAGGAGTTGTTGCTTCAGTTAATTTCAGCACTTTTTCAAACAATACAAACACTGGAATTTCTGGATTTGAAGGAAGAATTTTATCTCATGTATCTCAAAACCATTCTTTAGATCACTGCAACATCATCAACAACAAAACGCCTGGCCTTATAAGTTGTGCAGATAATGGAACTTTTACAATTGAAAATCTTATTATTTCAGGGAACAGTGCACAATACATATTTATCTGTCTTCTTGGAACTGAAACAATTATCGGAAAATCCATTTTCATTGATAAAAATCAATTTTCTAAATCACAGAATGGACCAAAAGGAAAATATTCCATCAAAGAAAAATCTAAATTCAATCTTTTCATCTCTCATCATTCGACACAAGATTGCCATGCGAACGTTTTCCAGAACTATCACAAATATTATTTTTATGAGGAAGATGAGAAACCTAAATTTTTTTGTTCGTGTGTACCAAAAACTACGTCACGGTTCGCAATCTGCGCAACGCTTGGAATTCTTAGACATTTTCGCTAACACACTTCCAAACAGGAACGAAAACAACGAATAGTATTATAATAAAATATACAAACAAACATTTATTGATTGGGAAGTGAAACAACGACTAACAAAGAAGAAGAAAGCGCCGCAATCATGAACTCATTTCCAGGGAAGAAATCAATATCAACGATCCGCCCACACTTCTCGAATATTGTATATCTCTTCGTGAAAGAGCCAAACAAGTCTTTATCGATGTTGTTCGTATTCCTCACAGAGAAGTCGAAACCGTTCTTTGGGATTGCGACGAACGTTTTTGCATTCTTCGTTATTATCGCCGCTCTTGCTCTCGTCTTCAACTCAGAGATAGGGAACCACCTTATGTTGTGAAGTTGCTGATATCTCACATCGCATAATGTGCATTTCTTGTTCCTTAGCGATGTCGCTATCATGTTATCACCGAATGCGTTGTTTCTTATATACTCGTGATCAAACGGCGGCGGACTCGACAAGAACATGTTTGACTCTGTGTTGAATGTGTAAGCGTTTCTGCAGTTTAGAGCGATCAGAGTATAATTCGAAACAGCAACAATTGACTGAAACTGAGGAGATTCAGCTCCTACACTCTTTTTTGATATCATTTCTCCTGTTCTTGCATTTATTATGAAAATTATGCCGTGTGCTGCACCAATCGCCGCTTTCTCTTCATTTATCCAACAACAAGACCAAGGAATTTCAGGCAGAGTGTTTGATATCGAAATTGTGCTTTCTGTGAGATTCACTATCGAGAATGACGCGTCGTGAGATACAGCGAGACACTTCTCAATGGGACTCTTGTTTACTGATATATCCCTTATTATCAGTTTGTGTAGCGGAATAAAATTCCATTTTGGTTTAAAAATATCAGAATATGAAATTCCGTACTTATTGTTCTGACTTTCGGTTACTACTATTCTCGATTTCGTAAATACTAAACGAAATGCTTCATTTACTTCTTTAGTAATTATTATTGTTGGATAAGGAAGTGAAAACGAACCTTGAGATGCCTGATTTGAACCCATCGACTGTATTATTTCTGCATTTTCTGCTTTTAATTTTTCGTTTTCTTCCATTAACGTATTTAACTGTGATGACCGCAAAACTTTACCGCCACGCCAATACAGTTGGTTCACTGATTCGATTGGTGACGGATTATTACACACAGGACAAGAAGGTTTCGTATTTAGCCATTCAATTATGCATTTGTGGCCGAAAATGTGACCACACTGCAACGAACACACTCTGTGCTCTCCAGATGTTTCAAGAGGACCAAGACAAATCATGCAACGTTCGACTTCGTCCTCTTCTTCCATTTTTTTTGAAAAAATTTGTAAACTACAACTTTGATTGAGCACGAATCAAAATATCAAAATGCTTGATTTTATTTTAGTTTTTCCGAAGTTTTTATATGAATAGACCATTAAGAATATAGTAATCTTTATATATTTGCTATGAATAACATAATAACAATGAGTATTGGAGAGTTAACAAAGGAAAAACATGTCCGTGCAAAGCTGTCAAATTGTCAAAAATCAGACCAAAATTTGTAACATAAAGGAATTTGATTAAGTTTTATAACATTTCAGAGGAAATTTATTGTTCATAATCAATCTCAAAGTACCACAAGATCTCTATGATCACATGGAAATAACAAACATCAAAAACTATTTTATTTGATTGTCTTATGCTTTAATTCCTTTTTAAAAGATACCTATGCTTGTGATAGTTTAGATTCAGTATAATCATGTTTCAGAAGATCAAAAAATTTCCTTTGATATTCAATCCAAGCATCTGAATATTTAGTGACGACTCCAAAAGTGATGTCGTATAAAATGTCCACGATTTTATTAAAATATATGGTTATAATAGAGAAAAAACATAAAATTAACCATTTTAAGAGTATTTTATTGATCAGCGTTATCAGAGTCTCAGTGAGCACATCAGATGATAATTTTCTATCAAATTTAACTACTGTAATCCAAAAAACAACATAACCGATATCGAGATATATCATTTTCTTTGTTAAACATAGTGATTATTAGAGATAAATGTCAAATCAAACACATTTTTTAAAAATGTTGATAGTAATTTATGTAATAAACATTATTCTAGCTCACTGTGATGTCATCTGCTTAATTAAGACTCGTAATTTCTATATTGTATTTTTCATATATTTTTAGATGAAGCTTTCTGCAGATTGGTACTAACTCTCGTAACACCAGAGCAGGGTTAGGCGGTAATATGAAATTATAATTTCCAATCTTTTTCCTATTATAAATATTTCGTATTTTCTTTCTGTTGTTAGTTAAAAATTTATTCCCCAGTCGATGGGGATGTAGTAATTTATAGTTTACGAGGATATTTCCCGGAAAAATGAAAATTCCGAAAAATTAAAGCTTATTTCACTGGTGGAAGGTTCTTTTCGGACTCCGGTGTAATTTCTGGGAACATAGAGTTCATATCAGCTTGATCAGACTGGTCTTCCATATCTTTCTTCTTCATGCAGCAAGTCCAGCCCATGACGATGAGCATCCAAAGACAGGTTATGGCGAGGAACACCAATCCTCCGACATTTTTCACTGAGTCATCATCCGCCATCTGAAGTAAAAAATAATCTTCATCACTTTTTTTCGGATCCAAAATTTGTCATTTTTACTTGATATTTATATTCTGCATTATAATGGAATCACTTTTTGCAATATAACTTTTTGTTTTGTTGAAGAATAATTTTTCATTATTGTTTGATATTCATATTATACATTATAATAAAATCACTTTTTGTAATATAAAGTGACGGAGGGGAGAGGAGTCACTTTTGCAAGAATTTCTTTAATCGTTTTGCCTTGAATTTTGAGATCGAATTTTCCTTAGGTTTTTCGCCTTGAAATGATAATAAAAAATCGATTTTTAGTAGGTGTAATAACCTTATTCACTTCATCTGATTTACAAGAACCGTTAGTATTTTTAATGGAAGTCTCCATTTGATGAAAGGGTTCTCTTTGTATTCCATCAAATTTTAAGGACCAGACTTCTATGCCAGATCACTGTTGACCAGAAATTCAACTCCATTCTTAATATTTGAGTCATTCCGATATTAGTTATTGTTATTTCTTTGGCCTACCTTAAAAAGAAGCATACAATCCATTTCTCCCATGACTCTAGTCTTAATGTTGTTATATAAATTGTTGTTTTAATAAAAATACACCCCGAAAAATAGATTTTTTATATTTCAAGGTTAAAAACCGTGGTAGAATTTAAAATTCTTAAAACGATTTAATATTTATTTGATATTCATAATCCACATAATAATAGATTCACTTTTTGCAATATAAGAAATGCTCTTTTTATAATCTATCTACTTCACAGAGAAGTCCATGTTTATATTCTAAAGATTCGCTTTTGAGAATATTCGGAAGTTCATTTACTTCTTGTTTAGGTTTAGTCGGACATCATGATGGCTTTTATGGTAATTGCTTTTCAATATACTCATCTCCAAATCTAACAATTGAAGCAAACAGTGTTTGCAAATGTTCTCCTAAATTGTTGGATGGATGCGATAGTTCTATTTATATAACGCTGAGCAAATTATCATTGAAGCATCATAATGCATCGAGTAACTCCGGATATGGCGGTGGATCACTTTTTTGTGTTGAAGATTCCAATGATTCTGTTTTAAGATATTTAATTAATGAGGATCCATTAGATTCATATTCAATTGTTACTCATAATTCAAATAATATCTATAATTTAGTAATAACAAATGCCTGTAAATGTGATGGATCAGTTTTCTGGCTTGGTTATACATTAAATATTTATAATTCATTAGTTTTAAACATTCAATCAAGGAGATTATGTGAATCAAAAAATCTGTAACTCCTGATATTCATTTTATAAATACATTCGTTGAAAAATCTGATGGAAATATTAGAACTTATTTTGATTCAGGTTTTACATTGCTCCAACAATTCAATTTAGGATTCATATAATTAGTTTGTGTTACTCCTAAAGCCTGCAAAATCAATATTGATTCCATGAGAAAAATTCATTTGAACATTTTTGTAACGTTCGAAGATATTTGTAACGTGTAGAATCTCTTATGAAACTATGACATTTTTCAAAATGATAATGTTTTTATTGTTTCTATGAATATATTTATTTGCTTTGAGCACAGCATTTGATACAGAAGAAAATTGCTTCTCGAACTAGTGAAAAGAAATGGGTGTTGAAAAATAATAATTTAAGAAAAACACAAAGAATGAATATATTTAGTGTTGCTTCGGTAGTCTGCGCATTGTTGCAAGCCTAGAGAATCCTTCCATTGCCGCACTGAGAACAGCAGGATCCGGATTCTTCTCCATCGCTGTAATTAAGAAAGTTGTGAACTTGTCAAGTGCTGCATCACCGCTTCCGTCACCGACACTACAAAGAGGAATGCAAACACTTGTTACGACTCTGACTTGGTGCTTGTTGGCTTTAGCAGGTTCGCATTTAGTGAGAATTTGTTCGCATATCTTGGCGTAGTGAGCATGCGATAATTCAACAGCAGCGAACAAACCCATCATTGATGTGAATATTGCCTGGTGATCAAATTCTTCGCAGTTCATGAGCTTGGTGAGAATCATCTCAACATCTTCGTTTCTCTGAGAAACAACGATCTGTGCCATTCTTCCAAGTGAAACAGGTCCATCCTTGATGAACCATTCAGCTTCACGTCTGACTTCGAGAACAGCTCTAAGAAAAGCAAAGCATTCTTTTTCGTCAGTGCCTGATTGCATTAATACTCTGATTGTTCCAACAATTGATCCCAATTGCGTTTCAATGACTTTCCTGTCTGCAGCTGAAACAATTAAATTAATGACTTTGAGTGCCTTCTGTGGGCAAGATTTGGCTGTTTCTAATGTGACATTCAACAAGCGCTGGATCTGAGTGAAATCAAGTGTCTTGAAAGACGATGGTGTGAATAAAATAATTGCTGACATAAGAGATGAGACAATGCGTGGGTCTGTTGCTTTTCCATCCTTCAAGAAAGCAAAGAACATTGAAAGATATTCAGCGAGTAAGCGGCGGCTTTCTTGTGAATAAGCTTGAGAATATGATGCTAAGAGATAAGAGAAAACAATGCCACCAGATGAAGAGTGAACAGCATTGTTGCTGAGCTTGAAAATTCGTTGAACGAAGAGCGAAACAGCAATATTTGGAAGTCTTGAAAACTCTCTAACAAAGTCAGACAAGCAATTCGAGAATCTATCTTCGCTACTGAAATCGAAGAGTTGTCTCTGTAACGAAACTGTTGTGTTCTCTTGGAATCTCTGCGTTACTCTGTAAAGAACTTCAAGCATCTCCTGAACTTCAGCTGGCGACTTCCTGTTCTTTCTTCTGGCATCGTAAAGATCAGAAATAATCAAGAACAATGTGTACAAGAAAACGGCAATTTCTTCTGGTTCTGTATACATAAAGATATGCTTTGAGATGTTCCTATTAAGATATTTAAGCAGCTTTGGCATTAAAGACTCATCCTGCTTATTGACGCGGTCTTCAACCTTGAAGTAAATGAAATGAGAGAATGCTTTGGCAAATGATGTTTCTCCATAATAACGATCTAAGAAATGTCTGATATAGTTCGAATCATTTGAAAATTCGAGGATCTGATCGAAGAAAGCACTTGGACATGTGCAAGCAAGTGTGTAAAGAATGTTGCAATGCATTGAAGCAAGTGGAGACTTGAAATCGAACAATGATGTCATCTGTAACAAATTATGAACGAATTTGCCTTTCTTCATGTAAACATCAACATTCTTATCCAATGTGATCATGCAATCCAAGAAAATCAAAATAGAAACTCTGTTCTCGACCTTGCACTCCATGAAATGCTTCATAACGGCCTCAGCAAGGAGCAAACGTGTTGGTGGAGCGAATTTTGAAGATAACTCATCAAAGAAAGGTCTTGTTGCATCGATAGTGTCTGTTGTAAAACTTGGCTGAACATCAGCTGAAATTGTGTTATCCAATCCTTGCCATGTTCGAAGAGTTTCAACACAGAAGCTGCGAATCTCGAGATTAGAAGACAAACAGTTTGAAATGCATAATGTGATGTAACGCTGAAGGAATTTCAAGTCAACTGTCTTCATTTCAATGATTCTTGACAAAGATCTGTATAATGCAACGCAATCTTCATGCTTGATGAATGCACGCTCAAGATTTGTGAGATAAGGAACTAATGTAACTTCAGAGAACTTCTCGTTAAGAAATTCTTTCTCGAATTGACAGTTCTTGTCTGGTTTGATTTCACCACTTACCATTGCTTTGACCCAAACTTCAGAGATCAATTCAGCGTTTTCCGGTGAAATTGTCATCGATATTTGGACAACGGAAGTAATGGCATCGATGAATGTCTTAGAGTCACATTTGTTCTTCTCCTTGGCCATTGTTGTGAGCAACATATCAACATCATACTGTTCAGTTGCTCGTCTACAGATTGCTGCGATTGCTTCGAATGATAAGAAAGATCCACCGGAATGTTCGAAGACCATTCTCAAGAGACCAATAATTTGTGGTGTGATCTTGATGAATGGTGCCATACTGATGAGAGAATGGAGAACTGTTTCGAGACGAACTTCATCGACACTGCTGACTGTCTTCTTTGTGAAGAATGACTGAACCTTCTCGATCTTTGTGAAGTATCTGACCATCTCTTCAGCAGCAATGCGTGGAGAAACACAGCAGCAGATAGTGAAAAAGTGAACAAGCATTGATGGTGTTTGGCTGAGAACTTGAACACATTGGTTGAGAAGTTGCTGGTCACCAGAAATTGCAGCAATCATGATGCAGTTCTGAGACTTTCCATCTCTGATACCATCAAGGACCATATTTGTGAGTGTTGTGCAGAAGTTCTGAGAACGCTGAACGATGTTATAAACAAGCATTGCTGGTGATGTTGCTTCACACTTGACATGAGAAACATCAAAGAAATCAGCTGGTAAATCAGCAGCCGCTTCATCACCAAGCTTGAAGAGAACAGCTGTTGAGAAGTCCTTCCTAAGCTGCATCGACTTTGATGGACGCCTTGGAGAATCAATCTTTGTAACCTTTGGTTTCTCTTCAGCTTTAGGCTTTTCTTCGGGAGCAGCGTTTTCTTCTTCTTCTTCTTCTGTATTCTTTGGTTTTTCTTCAGTTACATTTTGTTCATCTTCCTTTGGTTTCTCTGCATCTTTTGGCTCTGTTTCTTTTTGTTCTGGTTTATCTTCTTCTTCGAGATTATCTTTGCCATCTTCGATAGGATTGGAAGCGACAGGAGAAGCTGGTGTATCGTCACTGAGATTATTGTGTTCATTTGCGTCTTTATCGTATTCATGATCAATTTTCTTTGGCGATCTTGCAAATTTGTTTGTGATCATAATTCTGTCGTTTTCTTCGCTCTCTTCTTCAACGCAAGAGCAGCAAGCATACAAATATTCCATCATAACAGCAAATGGCATTGTAGCAGACTCTCCTTGTAATGTTTGAATTGCAACATTAACAAAAGCTGTTGGGAGTTGACGAGATCGAATGAATGGCAAATCTTTACGCTTTGAAAGAGCCGACGCAATATATTCGATTTTAGCGCTATCATCGGACGTTGCCAAATACTTTGCAGCAGCTGTGCAATACATATGAGGTGAGCGATCAAGAATTGTGTCGAGAACGGGCATGTCTGTGACAGTAACGATCTTGAATAAGTAAGGAATGTATGTGGAAGGAACAGAAAAGTTTGCTAAATAATAAAGAATTTGCTTGTATTGCCAGACTGTTATTGATGAGTCTGTGTTTGTTCCGAGCAGGTATGGAATATATTCATCTGATGGGAAGTGAGAAATGATGAAATATGCACAATTTGGATTCACATTTGCTGCAACGAATGGATTAAGAAGGAATTTGAGTGATTCAGCATCAATTGCTTTGCAAGCAACAACCAATGCATTATCGATAATGTCTGATGGACGATAATAGATTAAAATTTGATTGAAAAGAGTATCGTAAACAAGACTTGGATCGATAACAGATTCGGATTTGATGTGGTTCATGACGTTGGAAGCAGCAATTAAAGCTTCTGCGAAGTCTTCACCTTTTGATGAAGAATAAATTTCTAAACAAAGATTCTTGAAGTACGAATTTATCAAGTTGTTGCAAGTTTCGCGATTGAAGAAGTTGATGCCTGCATTAAATACGGTGAATTTAAGTGAAAGTGGTAAATTCATATTTTTGAGGGCATTTTCAACGCATTTATACACTTTATCACTGTCATATGTAACAGTGTCCTTCGCATTGTCGAATAATAACGAAATTGACTGACAACATAAAAGGACAGATGGATTATCGAGATTTGTATCAATAGTTATCGCTTTGTCGAAAACGTATTGAATGTATTGCTTGTTTTGCGTTGCAAAATGTGCCAATGGGAGAATAGATATATCATTTGGAAGACCTTTTAAGATATTGAACATTTTATCGGTATCATATGAATCAACATTGGCAAACACAGCAACGAGGAATTGCGAGAACTTTGTGAATGATGATGGGCTCGGATATTGTTCTAAAAGTTTAATAAAGAAATCTACAAAACCATTAAGAGTTTCCTGGTTGAAACTGTTACGAGCTTCAAGGCAGTAGTCAATGGCAAGCGAGAAGATGGTTTGAAACTGAAAATTCTTTTGGCCAATTCTAGAATTCAAATATTCGAGTAATCCTTCGGGATTTCCATGCTTGGCGAGCTGCATAACGACATTTTTCTGCTTTTCAGCCGCCGAATTTTTGTATAAATCAATAATTGGTTGAAAGAAAGCTGATTTCATTTATTTTTTTATATTTTTTCTATCGTCGAATTTATTTTTATTTATCTTTTCGGTGTCGATTTTTATTGAGTGCCTAGATATAAAATTGTCTAGAAATGACAAAAAAAATCGTGTATTCTTTCTAAATTATTTTTGGAATTTTTCAAAAATCTAAGTTAAGCAATACCCAATTTACTAACAAATCACCTGCCTACAACATATGAATTTGGCAACGATAATTCAGTTTAAATAGCAAATTTTTGAAATTTGATTTATTATTGATAATAGTAAGCATATCATGAAGATAAAACCCAGTTTAAAAATGTAATAAATATGTCTTAAGACAAATGAAGTGCTAACTACTAAAGAGATGTGAAAACAAATTTCTTTCATTTTGAGATTTACATGACAGTTTATACTCATGTCATCAAAAATAGGAATCTTATTTTCTACTTAGTGCTTTGATATCTGTTTAAAATTGATTTTTTATCGATTTTTGACAACACTATTTTACATGTCAAATTGTGAAAAAAGTCGTAAATTTTTAAATGTCGATTATTTGTGTTGAACCACCTAAAATAAATGATATAAGCGGTGATCATATTGATGAACAGCCACCAGAATCCGCAGCAGAAAAGCCATAAATAGCAGAACATCAAAAATCTCAAGAACTTCTCAACGATCCGAATGGAACCGATCAGATTCTTTCGAAAATAAGAGATGGATCGTTTGCTGAAAAATATTCAATCGAAGAAATTCTTCAAATATCAGACAAAATCGATTTTACTGTACCAGATGCCGAAAAAAAATATTAGATCAAATCATCCAACACAAAAATGAGATGACTTATACAGCCTATAACAAAATACGTGTTGTCTTTGAGGGTAAAATCGAAAACGTTGAAGAATATTTAAAACACACGAAAAATGCTCTTAACTCAAAAATATTGAGTAACATTTACGATTTTATTTTTAAAATTCAGAATGAAGATGATAGTGTTGAATACGATATTAACACAGAATTACTGAACAGAATATTGAAACAGCGAACTTCGTTCAACAACGCAATTGTAGAACGCAAAGCACAATTGAATAACTTAAATCAGAGTCAAAAAGAGCTCAACACGCAAAAGGAAGCTCAGAAAGAGTTGATTACAAAGAAACAAGACGAATTTGATGAAGAAAATGCTCGTCACGAGGTTGAAGTCAAAAAATAAACGGAAAAATGTCAGGTTATGAAGAGCTGATGGCTGCTGTAGAGCTCAAACAGTTTCATGAAACATATATCAACAAAGTTGGATTTTATGGTCTTATCTTGTTTATTTGCTCATGAGCAATGACAATTGGAGGAACAATCATTAGTCTGAGCCCATTCAAGAAAGAGCCAATAAACTCGCCATCAAACATCGCATACTATATTGTGCCATTCTTCACTGCTGCGCTTGGATCATTTTTGACACTCTTCAACAAAGGTAATTCAATACTCTTTTCAAGAACAAAAGGCTCCTTTTGTCATTAATCAATGCATTATTTATCATTATCTCAACATTCATGTTTTTCAAGAAAGAAAGCAAAGCAGTCATCATTACATTGAGGACATTTCAAGGCCTTATAATCAGATTACTATCATATATCTTACATGTTCTCCTTCTTCAAGTTGTTAAAGAAATGAAACCATTCAGTCACTTCATTGTTGTTTTCTTCGTCTTTTTCGGAATCGGAATTTCAATATTTAGCATTCTCCGTAACAATTGGCTGAGATTTATTTCAATTATTCCAGGAATTCAGATCATCTTCATTTGGGTTCCACATCGGAAAGTGTTCAAAAAAGTTGTTTTGAATTTCAAAATGGAATCTATTTTATCCGAAGGTTGGAACGGTTTAATTAAGCAATTGCATTTTCTAATTTCTCAAGCATTTATTGGATCATTAGCTTTCTGGATTGGCATTTACGAACAATATAATGATTTCATCAGCATTATCAAATTTTCAGTGACATTCTTGGATATTAGTGATATCTTATTCATAGTCTTTGATGTGCTGGATTTTCAATGGCATTCACATTTATGGTGGTTCAGTCTTCAGAACTCAACCATTTGCGATGTGAAATTATATAATTTGCTTTAATAGGATGTGGAATTTTATTGAGATATTATGTTTTCGCACCGTTTGAACAAGCACTCTCAGGAATAGTATTCTTATATTTACTCCTTGTAGAAATCAATGCAAACAGCTGCAATAATGAAAAGCACGGCAAGATGAATATTGAACTGGTACATCTTTATGGTACATTCACTACAAGTATCAATGTGGTAATTGATCTGAGTGGATAGACATCATGAATATGATTATGCAGCGGAATAATATTATATACAATTTTCAAAGTATTTTACCATAATATGGTGGTCAATTCATTTGCGTTACTGATTTTTCACGCCAGCCTTGTGGTTCGCGTTGGTTTTATTGGAGGACTATTTTCATACAAGTTTCCTGTAGAAAACATATATGGCCTTGATTTCTTCGCTGGTATTTGTTATCTACAGATTCCATCACTACATTATGCACGCAAAGAAGAGTATCCACGCCCATCATACAGATGGGCATTGTTCTGGATTAGCGAGGGCATTGATTTCACAATATTTTTGAATCTTCATGTAAACGAATAGGCTATTATAGCAGTTTCACTCAGTGCAATTGCTGTTCTCGTAGCTGTAATTGGCTTGGTTATTTGTGTTACTGCGCTTCAGATGTTAACTCTGCATCACTCTAATTACTATTGCTTTAGTTATTATTGACAATGACAATAAACAACAATTCTTTTTGAAAACAAAAATAATAAGATATATGCAAAACAAATCAATCATATATTGAATATTTTGGGAAGATTTTTACCAAGTTATCAAGGCTGCATTTCAATTCTTGATGAAGATAGTTTTTCAAGAAATGTCTTCGAGCTGTTTTTGAGAGCTCTCAACATATTAAGCAATTTTCATCAAACCTATAACATATCGATATCTCACTAGTTTGATGAAAATTCATTGGATTTTAATATCTTTACTTGATGTCATCTTTAATGAGATGAGCTATCTCATTACGACTTCTTTGGAATATTATCAAAATAAAACAAGATTCATAAATATTACATTCTTGATGCATAAGCTGTAAGAGAAATTCAATATGCAAATTTTGAACGTTTTAATTTGAACAGTAATTTCAACGAAACTATAGATAGTATATGGCAATGGTGTTCAAGCAATCTTAAAGTTTTTTTGGCTTTGCCTGCAATTTCAAAATGCAATGTCGAATTTATAAGTTGGATAATTGATATGTCTTAAATATCGCAATTAGAAGTCAAATATAGAGTAATGAAAATGCAAAATTCTAAATATTATGTAAATTATCGTTGGTAATGAGGTGAGGTGTTTAATATCGATATTCATTTATAGCCGAAGGCTTCAAGGTGATCTGTCTTACGATGACTGTCTGAAAGAATTATGTAATATGCAAATTGGAATTCGGCTAGAAAATTTACATGACAAAAATAAAGGAAAAGTCGTATATTTTGTCATGTAAAATATACTTGTGAAAAAGTCGTAAATATAGAATGATCATCGAAATAGTTTGGAATCACCCTCAAACGATTGAAACAGCAATGAATATGCTGCGTGATGGTGATTTCTTTAAGATGTTCAATGACGAAGAAGCTATTTTTGAGCTTTTTAAATATATGAAATTTGATAAAAACAACACACGCAAAGTTTTAAATCAGCTAATCGATTTTAAAGAAGACCCAGAAATAAAATACAAAGTTTATCATCAAATTGATTGTGAAATCGGTAACACAGTCAATGATTTCATTAAATTCATCTCAAAATCAGACAATTTACTACAATCAGAGACAATGAAACGTGTACAGCAACAACTGGTATCTGCAAATGATTGCAAAAAGCAATATATAGAAGATCTTCAAACGGTAAACAATTCTTTGCAAAATGAGATTAATAATTATGACATTCTGATTAACAAAGCAAACAATGTTTGCATCCAAATTCAACATGAAATACAATATATCGACAATCAATATGAAAGAATGAATCATGAATATGATGAACTCGTTCAGAATTACAAAAATGCCGAAAAAGATATGGAAAATGCCGCAGAAGATATAAAGGTAAATTATGAGCAACATTTTCAACAATATTGCTCAAAGTATTATAGTAATCTTAATCAAAAGGACGAGCTTGCATGTCTTGAGAAAGAGTTAAATGCAAGAAATTATGAAGAAGGAATAATATCACAAAAGTTGGAACAAGAAAATGAACCATATTCTTGCAGGTTTTGCTATTTCCCTCTTTTGTTTGATGGATATTACACAAAACAAAAGAAAACGAGTCGATTCTTATTATTAGTTTTCTCTTTCATTCTGCTCATAGGAGGAATGACAATTGGTGCAACAATGACAGGAGTTCCAGAACCTTCTATATCACATAAACTCAAACGATCATTCCAAGTTGTTCCATTTTTCATCGCATTTCTCACTGCTTTTGTTTTGTTCATTATCAAATTAACTTGCGACAAGAAAAATCCAGAAACAATAATGTTCTTACAAGACAGAAGAATATTGATTACAGCGGCTAATTTATTATACATAGTTATTGAACTACCTATGTTCTTTTTCCAAAAGAACCATAAAGTATTGCTGGCTTTTAAAATTCTCCTCGGAATTCCAATTGGATTTTTGTCTGTTTTAATTCCAATTTCTCTCTGCCAAATTGGTGTCAAAAATCATCCAAGGATACTGTTGCTGTTCTATATATCATTCATTGCGCTCGGAATCTTTGTTTTTCAGCCAATTCGTGAGCATTGGATGAAATTCATTTCCATAGTTCCTGGTCTACAAACAATGTTGATTTGGTCCATCAATAAGAAAAAATTCAAATTCGTTGATTTGGAAGTTGATTTTAAAGCAAGTTTCAAGTTCAATTTAGAACCAATTGCATTATATTTAAACATCATCCAGCCATTCTTTGGCTCATTTACAGTATGGTTTGTTATTCAAGAACTTCAGTTTACCACATTCGAAATTGTTTATCTTGGAGCTGGCATTTACTGTGGCACATTTGTACTTGCTTCATCGCTTCTAATTTTGCAAAAAACAATTTTCAAGAAAGTTGATTTCAAAGATTATATTTTAATCTCAATTGTTGTTCCATCGATTATTCTGGAATTTTCTGGATTGGCTCTTTGTTTCAGGAACAAAATATTTAATGGCCTTCTGGTTTTGTGTGTTGGAAATGGATTAGGATTAATTTTCATTCCATATCTTCCTTATTTTGCATCACTCTCTAGGATCCGTCCTAAAACATTTTCATTCAATTTATCCATGTTTTGGTTATCTGGTGGAATAAGTTCAGTTATTATAACATATGCAAGTTTCAAAACATGGATCATAGTCTCAATTGTTCAACTTTGCATTGCAATTATTGTTACAATAATTTCTATGGTTATAATAGAAATTCCAAGATTCTTCATTTATGTCCACAAAAAGTTCAGCCATAATTCTCGCGATGAACCTGAAACTTCTATAGAAAACGTTGACGACGGTGGTGAGGAGCTTAGTAGTATATGTGGGGGGTCATTTGCCAAAATTTGCAAGGCCACCTATGGCCTCATTTTTGAAGGTTTTAAGTTAATATTCTCAGCATTCTAAATAATCTAATTGTACATTTCCACAAGTTTACAAATTTGAACGTGACAATTAGATTACTAGACCATACATTTATATATAGTGGGGAAAACTAAGTTAATTTTTTTTTTTATTATTTAATTTTTTATTTCTTACATAAACATCGGACAATGTCGAATATAAAAAGTGATAAAATAGATGAAAGAGTTATTGATGACGGAGTACCTGTTTATATTTTAAGATTTAAAGGTTAACAATATTATAGAATGATAAATCCTGATTATATAAAGCATATATTTATTAAAGAGGATTGTGAGGTATTGAATCCTGAAGACTATGAAAACTCTAAATCAATAATTTGTTATAAATATATTGGAAATGATGAAAGATGTAAAAATAAAGATAAAATTTATAAAGTAAGATATAATGAATGGAAAAATGACAAAATAAGAAAACATTTTGGAGAATATGGTAAATAAACTAAATTTTTCAAGGGGAAAGCTCTTTTATTATTTTTATTTATTCTTTATCATGTTCAATTAAATTTGATTCTTCTTTATCATGTTCATCTATTTTAAAAATTGGCTTCATTTAATATTAATAAAAAATCTTAATATATCAATATAAATTTATATTTTATTCAATAATAAAACATAGTTGCTGGATTTTTTAAGAAAATATGGAATGACATCAAAAACGCTGCGAAATGGATACATAATAAAGTATTAAAACCTGTTGCTAAAGCTGTTGCACCAATAGCGAAAACAGTTGACACAGTAATAGGTGGGATATTTGGAGCTAAAGTAGGGAATCCAATGATGGGTGCACAAGTTGGAAACGCAATAGGTGGAGTTGAAGGACTAGCAAAGTGATAAAAATAAATCATATATTTTTACTTCAATATTGGAGTTAATCGATAGATAACTTTCCCACTTTATCTAATACCTGTTTAACCTTTTGATCATATTGTGGTGATATTGAAATCGCCACATCACTGATTGCTTCAGTATGAGGAAGTATTTTATCCTTAACAAAATTAACAGCATTCTTTCCAGTTTCCCATATACTTTTAACTCTTCTTTTGACTTTATCCCATAATTTCTTTAACACGCCCGCTCCTATTATTTTTATCAAATTAAAAAATTGATTTTATGTTTCAATTATTATTTTTTTTATTTGTACATAAATGACAACGAACTATTTAATCCCAAACACTAAACCAATAAATGGTAATGTTTTTCAATCATTCGAAAAGATTAATGAGGTCTTCGCTAAAAATGATGGTAGAAGATATTATCGAGAACTTGAAAACCCTTGCTTCGATTCTGATGCCCCCTATGATTACACAAAACAAACGCATTTAAAAATCACAAATAATGCTCACGATGTTAATCACTTAGGGGAGAAGTACATAAAACGCAGAATTAAGGCAACTATTGAATCTGATAAAGCAAGAGAACAACGGCACAAACACATTAGGAATGATATTGAACTACGAAGAACGTAATTCCTCATACACAAAAAATTGGGAGGATACAGAGTTATCAAAGACGATGGAAATAGATATCAAATGGAAGGAACATCTGGAATCCGCTTATATGATTGCAACTATCTAAATACAGAGCCAATCAAAGAGGATGCTTATCCATCAACATATGATTTATCAATATCATTCCATAAATATGAAGATTCTGAACAATGGCCATTCCAATTCCCAAAGAACATCAGCATCACAGCCTCAACAAAAGGTGGCATATTCACACTTGAAAATGCTGATCAGACATATCCACCAGACCCAGAAATTATTCCAGACCAAACACCTGCTCCATCACCAGTGCCAGAGCCAACACCAAAAACAACACCTGCTCCAACATCAAAACCATCTTCATTACCAACTTCCGAACCAAAACCACAGCCAACTTCAGAACCTGATCCAACAGTTCTAGCTCCTACACCAATAGATAATCCAAATGGACAAAAGAGTGGAAATACTAAAAAGATAGTTATCTCGGTTTCAGTTGTAGGAGTTGTTCTACTCATTGCCATAATCGTTGTTATTGTATTCATCGTCGTGCGCAATAAGAAATCCTATGCTCAAGATAGCGAGACGTCAAAGGGAATTTTGAGCGGAATTTGAAATAATTAAACTGAGTAATTTAAATTTTTGACACGTAAAGTCAAAATTTTTGATATTAATAATATATTTTGAAAAGTTTACAATATCAAAAAATTTCAACGAAAATTAGTAATTATTTTGCATCTTACATATAATAAATTTGGATACCTTTACAACTTAACAAAAATTTCAAAAAATAAAGGTTATTGGTCTCAAATGACTTATTCTTGATTAATTCTTGCAATTTCTTAATTTTTATAATCCATTATTCATATAGAGCATATTTATGTTTACAAAATCGTTATTACGTTTTTGATCATATAAATACAACATTATACCATAGCTACAACCAAAAATAACAAAAATAAGTCTCTTTGATTACTCTCACAAAATCAAAAAATGAAGTCTGTCTGGGACAGCACTGTCGCCGCTTTTCACACCGCAAAAACCGCTGTTAAAGACAACACTAAAAAAGTTGCTGCGAAAGTTATAGACGGAAATTCGGCAGAAGACCCTTTAGTATTTAAATTATTGTTTAATGAAATTAAAGAACTTAAAATGGAAGCAAAAAACAACGAGAATAAGATACAAGTGATAATGGTGAACATATTGAACGTTGCAAGTACTGTTCGTTCTATTTCTAACTGTTCTGCGGACATTTTACCCGAACTCAGTGAATACCACAAAGCAGTCGAAAATTATTACGCAAACATGAAAAAACTCGCTAATGAACTTCTTCCTGCCTACGCAGAACAACCATTTGACGACGTTTTGGAGAAGATTAAAGAAATTTCACCTTTATTGAAGGAAATATCAGACATTCACGATAGCATTACACTCAATAAAGCCTGGAACAAAGCACAATCAGCAATTACCGATAAAAATCAACAAAAATATTCTGATAAAATTTCAGATTACAATAAGAGACTTGAAGAACTGCGCACAGTACTTGTAGATAAGGTCAATGATATACAGAACGAGATGCAGAAAGCTAAAGAGAAATCTTTCATGGCGATTGTTTTTTATTTCAAGGAATTTATTAAGGCATCAGAAAAGATTAGTATTCCTTTCGAGCAGCAATAGCGTGTTAAATCATTCTTGTATATTTATCTCAATTATTTAATGATTATCAATCAACATTTTTTCTCTAATCTTAAATAAATAGAGCCATGTGAATACCCATTTTATATTTTATATGAAAGCCAACATATTGAGCTTTTTTATGCAATTCAAATATATAAATTAAAAAATCAACAAACTTGTATCAAATTGTTTTTTTTTTTAAGATATCACCGCAAGCAGCGATGGTGGATGCATCAATACATCATCATATAATGCTTTAGGTTCATTCGTTGAATACATAGTATGTTGTTTTAATGCAAATATTGGAAAAAAATTTGGAGCATTCTGTCTCATTTCTAAGTTAAACATAAGCAAAAACAAAAATTATTTACTTGAATCATCGATTTCGAAATCAGTTGCTAGTAGTGCTGCATTTTGGTTACAAAATGGCGAAATCTCAACAAGCAATTTAAATGTTTCTTTCAATGAAGCGGGGCATAACACAGCATATACCATTAACAATAGATCTCCAGGAGTTGTTGTTTCAGTTAATTTGAGCACTTTTTCAAACAAT
>JALKBU010000637.1:0-29741 GCA_023091735.1 Trichomonas tenax | reverse complement strand
TCAACAAAATATTTCTAATTCTAATATATCGAATAATGCCTGCAATTATTATTATAATGCATGATACTCTGTTAAGCAAAATTATGGTGAATATTGTATTTTTTATTCATCAATCAGAAACAACAGTGCTTCGAAATTTCCCGATATATTTTCTGATGATTTAACCTGTTATATAGCATCGCACTAATATAAAAGATCAAATCAGGATATTTGTCGAATTTATTCATGCAATTATATTGGAAATCCAAAATGCGAAGATGCTCTTTTGTCATTTTATTCCACAGTAGCAAACATTGATTCATGTTCAATCATCAACAACATTGGAACATATACATTTTATTTATATCAAAATACATTATATTTATATTATTATACTGACAAACTCACAATTTCAAACAGTTATATAGACAAAAAACCAAATCAGGATCAGGAACTATTACTAAAAACAATCCTGTTGCAGAAAAGAGTATTGTCTCTCTTCAAAGATTCAGATCTTTCTGCTTCGATACAAATCTAAATGAAAATGCAAAACAAATTCAATTCTGCGAAGCTCGCTGCATCAGCTTGAATAAATACAAATATGCTGCTATATTTATATTAAGGATGCCCTAACTTTCCATAGATATGTTGCATAAATATAGTATATATCATAGTTAACATTTGAGACTTTAATTTTGCTTATTCACCGACTTACAAACATTTTATAAATTGAGGCGACGTCAGATGAGCGACTTTTGGTTTGACATTTAAATTGTTTGCATAGAACTCTAACAAATGGTGCATAATTAAATATATTTGAAACTCAAAATTTATCGTAAATAACAAGATTTCCTAATTTAGAGCGGAAAAAGCACATTTTACTCTCTAGACTGTATAATATCGGTTTTATTATATAATTATATGGTAATTTTGCGAATATAATGCTATTTTGAAAAACATTTTGTGAATATTATGTGCTGGAACCAAATTTTGGCGATAATTTTCGAATAAACAATTGCTACATACGATTGTATACCCATTTGTTCGATTAAATTACTTTCTGTTTATAAATGTGAACGTTTATTATTTCTTTGATCCCTTCAAAGTCAACTTGTTCTGCAAAGGAAGCGCTGATTACAGGATACACAAACAATCAACTATAGATTGCCGTCTTCACATCACCATTGTTCGCCGAAACTTGTTGTATAAAAAAATTCACAATGGAAATCCGAGCCCAGTTACATTAATAAACCCATTGCACCGTCAGTAAAATACACGAACTGTTATCCTTGCTATTAGAAAGTACTAATACAGCAAAATGATTCTACGAAATATTGAAAATACATCTTTTCGATGTCATTTTATTGAATTTAGAATATCTATACATTGTATATTCACATTTCATCATTAAATGTTTTTTTTTCAAAAAATGCATTCAATTGGGGTTTGGTGATATGCGATTTTTGAAAAAAAATCCACTGCCTCATTGCACCATCCAAATTTAGATTTGATGATATACACATTACCTAATAGCTTTAAATTTTATGCTCTATTAATATTGAACGAATATCTTTGATATTCGAAAAAATTAAATTTATTTTTCTTTAAATATTAGACTTTTTTTTCAAAAATCAATCCATAGCACTTATCTCTAAAATTAGTTAGTTATACTATTAAAGTTATTCTGATTCACCTTGCCTGCGTGTGACTCTGATTGTTTTTTAAAATTCAATATGATTATGAATTTTTTCTTTCAAATATTTGAATAGTTCATTCAAATTTAAAAATCAATCAGAGCTTCGAATATTAGGTTTTATCCTTTGCAATTATGTACAATACTGATACACATTTTGGAAAATAGTGCTATGGATTCAAACTTATAACTTTACATGTTGCGACAAAATTCGAAATTTTAATTTGGCAGATATTACTGTTATCGAATCATTATTCTAGACACATATTCTATAAATATAATATTATAGTACTATATAAGTTTTAAACTTGTGAGTCAATGCTATTCCAAGTTATAAAGGCAACAAAAAAAGTCGTGATTTAGTGCATCCTTAAGGAGTTTAATCATCTCTTCAAAAGTGACAATGTTATCTTTTTTCTTTTGCGCTGTTTTCTCTAAAAAAGAAGTTAATGTTGATATGAAGATAAATGTCAACGGGACAACAAACATCGATGTCGACAGCAGATATACATATGTTATTTCTCTATCTAAAAGACAACTTTTTTATATCGAGAATAGTTTCGGATGGGAAGCCAAATTACACGTTATTGAGTTAAACAAGACAAAAGAATTCTGTCCAAATAGATTTCCAGGCGTCTATTCAGCAGATAAGTTGATTTTGGTTGAAATTAAACCGGAATTTAACCAAACATTGAATATATACTCAAGAATAATACCGAATTTCTGCAATGGTTTTGGAATCGCAACTGAATTAAAAGATTTGCAAATATTATCTCAAAATTTGGAAGAAAACCAATGTATCTGGCTTCCTTACTACAACCGTGATGACATGAAGGAGAAGAACATGTACATTCATGGAGTTGACACAATTCCAAACCAATTAAAGGTTTCTTATAAACCAATGATGAAACATTTCTGTGTTTCAGAAGTAACAATGACACAATGGGCAGCAATTCCACGTGACAAAGACTTAAAACTTACTAAATTTATGAACTTTTCTGTAAGTGCTTCATTTGATAAGTTTGAATCTTCTGGATACACATATTTAACTTTGCTTCCAGTTCATTTCACAGCTTACATTTACTTCACAACACCTGTCGCATTGACGTACTTCGAAAATGGCTCTAAAATAGATAACTACGCTTCACAATTGGTTGTTCTGCCAAAAGGATCAGGTTTAACAATTGACACATCAATTTCTAAAAATATTTCATTCAGAGTTCTTGTTTTAGGCATTAATGTTAATAGATTGTTTGTTGAAACAGGAAGTATTGCATTTTATAAGGACAAGTTGTCTGATTTGCAAAGCGAAGTTGTAATTTGGATTCCTTCTTGCAATAAAGTCGAATTGTATTCTTTCTTTGTTGCAACATTTGGAACAATTGCATTCAATGATCAGCAGAATATTTATATACCAAGATCGGAATATTTCTTTGCTACTTATTCCAACAATACAATAATTTACATTAAATATGTTGACAAATTGAAGAATTTCTCGCTTTTCGTTAGTTCAGAAGAAACAAAACAAATTTCATGGGCAATTTCAAATGAAGAAAGCGGCATTGTTAAGCCAGTTTATTCATCTACAAAGAAGAAGATGAAAGTATTAAAGAACGAATTTGATTCAGCTTATTTCGATGGACCGACAGATGTTTTAATATTTGGCAACAAATTCTATCTCACATTACTCTCGAATCACAAACCAGCGAAATTTATGCAATACGGAGGACATTATCAATATGCTATTGAGCCTGATAAAAGTATCATCTTCAATGATGTCGGTGTAATAACAACACCAAATACTAAAGGACATATTTCTGCAATAAGCGCCGAATTTGTGAACAAGAGTTGCAAATCATTAAAAGCAACATTTGCGTCATCAATTTCTATGCCAAAATATTCTCCTCCAAATACATGTTTAGTTGCACATAGAAATGGAGAACACAAACTTAATATAATATGGCCTGACTTGGTTACGGCTTATGATCAACATGGACAAGAAACAAAAGGAGAAAAGCAAGCAATGTCTTCACTTTTTGTATTCAAGGAATATGGAAGAGATGCAAATATATGGGATTCCGAATTAGACACTATTCAGAATCCTTGTGTTTATTATCAGGAGGATCCAATTACTTTCACAGTATTTGGCGATCCTCAAATTGATGAAACAAGCAAGCATAAAGTTGATTCAAAGCCTGTAATCAATGAAACCAATATTAACAAAGACAATGACAAAGAAAATATTAAAATTATTGGAAAAAATGATGATAAAGATGATGAAAAAGAAGAGATAAAGAAGGAACCTTTTGTTCGCAAATATGTACCACGAAGAACAGTTGATTTCAAGCCGATGAGAACAACTGAACCTAAAAAGAGACCATTTTTTATGAGAATGTCATTCACACAGCTAATTATCGCATTTGTTGTCGTTAATGCTGTGATTATCACATTCGTCATGCTTATTATATTAACAATCTTCTGGGGCTGTACCAACAAATGCCAAAAGAACCAAATGCAGGATGAGGAACATCTCATTTATAACAATCAACGAGAAATTCCTCCAATTCAGAGAATGTTCCCGAATTTCCCTGGTGTTCCTTATGTATTGCCTCAAGGATATACTCAGTATCCAGGATACGTATTCCCTTTTGCAATACCTCAATATCCACCACCACCTTCTCCACAGCAGTCGCCAATGCCATTCCAACAGCCGAATTATCATTTCGCGCAAGTTCCAACTGAAGAAAATGAAAAACAAAATAACGAAGAAAAGAATGAAAATGATAAAGAACTGAAACCAGATATAAACGACAGCTAAGTTGTACATTAATAAAATATTATAAAGATTTGTAACCTTATTTTATCAATTTTTTATCTTTCAAAAATTTTCTGAGTTGTATCGGAATTGACAATTATTCAATATTATGGTTAAAATTAAGGTTAGATGTAACTATTTCAATTTTAAATGAAAATAGACAATGTTATTTACAGAGATGATGAAATTATTACTATACATAATGGAGCATAATTTCACAGTTAGTAGTTGTTTCACGAACGTTGAAGAAGCTAAAAATGTGAAAATGAACGGAAAGTATTCCATATTGTTTCAACTAAACCACACCAAATATATATCCAGATGGATTTAGGTATTACATGTTGGAATATCCGACAGGAAATAAAACAAATATTTGGAAACAGAAAAACTCTCCAACAGCAGAAAAAGAAATACAATGAATACAAAGAGCCACTGGATTCCAAGGATTTCAGGCTGATGATGCAGATCCTAAATGGGGAGGCCTAGTTTTGAGTAACACAACAACATATCTCGAAGGCCACCCCGGAATTGGAACTTGGTATTTCGCTGTTGGAATGATTGGCCACGATCCAACAGGTCAATGGATGAATGGAATTCCAGGAGGAGAGCAAACAGGAGCTGTTCCTCGTGTTCGCCTATGGGCAGGACTTCCTTATCGCGAATGCGAAACAATACACTATGACTTAAATCAATACTCAAAGAATTGTCAGAGAGCGATTTTAGTTCTCATGTCGCTTTTATAAAATCATCAGCGGAATTGTTTGTAATAGAAATAAATTTAATACTCATAAATCTGAAGATAAATTGAAAATCCGATAATGACAATAACATCAAAGAAAACAAAAAATACTGTAACATCTGCCATAACTTTAAACATAGATTTGTCTGGCTTTTCTGTAATCTCGTCAGTGAAATCACTAAGCAATGCATTGGAGTTGATATGCATTGCCAGATATTTCTTCCTCTTCTCTTTGATTATTGGAATGATCCAAAGAATGAATTCCAATAATAGCAAAATAATTGACAGTCCCAAACATGCTTGAAAAGATTGAACAATTCCATTTCTAAGTTGGTGTGTAATAAACTGATCAACATGATGATCGAATAGATATAAACCTGCTCCTTGATATAAGTTCAAAATAATTAAAAAGAATGTAAACAAGCAAAACTTGTGCTCTGTTTGAAGGAATGGAACTCCTCTACGCTTCCGAATGAGATAAATTCATCCGGGAATAAGAACGAAGAGGAATAATCCATTAGAAACTGAGACACCAAATTCAACAACTATAGGCATTTTCATCATCAATTCACTCTGCTTTGTGACTTGCCTGTAGCTATTTCCTGGTATATATAAGTAAGGAGCCTTTCCACTTTCATTTACTAACACCAAATACGCAGGTTTATAGGGAACTGCAGGACCGAGTTTTGTATAAAAATAAAGGCTTCCGTTGACGTGAACATACAAATCTCTATTGAAACTGATGTGATAATCTCCGTCTTGTATTAATTCAACTAAGTCTTCTTTGAAGAAATGATATAAAATTCCTCTGTGTATATCGCGTTCTGTCTGGAATTGACCTTCTGATATAGCAGTGATCTTTTCTGGATTCTCAGGACTGTGATCTAATCCCCAAACATTTCTGACAAAGCCATTTGTGATAATACCGTCGTCGTGTAAGTTTGTCATCACAACGCAGGTGAATCCGAGGTCTGGAATAATGCTAATTTTCGCAGAACAGCCAATTGTATCTCCATAGAGATTGAAAGCTGATCTCGATAAATAAAAATCTTCAATTAAGCCGTGTGCTATTCCTGGTGAATCAGAAGTGACTCTGAAAGACACTGATAGCATTTCTTCTAATGTTTCATATTTATCAAATAATTTCGATTCTCGTTTATCGTTAAATACTAAATTGTTGATTAATTTTGTGATTTCCTCAGGTGTGCTGATTACTCCCATTGATGGATAAGCTCCAAAACTGTGTTTTTCTACTTGAATTAATTTTTTAGATTCATATTTGTATCCTGTAGCTATGTCTGCGGTTTCTTTGTTCGGTAGATCATACCTTTGTGGGTCAATTGATATGTTTACTAAATTTAATTTGTGGAAAATATTGTGTTTAACGTAATTAATGTATGACATTCCTGAAACCTTTTCAACTATGTATGCTTCGACAACAACTGCGTATTTGGAATCAAGAAAATGTTTTCCTGCTGGATAAATTTGTTTGGGTTCATTTTCTTGTAGATATGTCTTTATATCGATGTCTTTTCCGTTCCTAAGGTATGAATCCGACATAACGTTATCCCAGCCTGTGTTGTAATTCATTAAGTTTAATATCGAAATTTTTGAATTTTTGTTTAAACGCTTGAAAAAGTTGTAACCTGTATATTTTCGTATATCATCATCAAGATTTAACTTATTTTGCTCTTTTAATTGCATAATTGAAATATGCGCCAATAATTTTGAAATATTTCCCCATTCATAATATGTCGCGTTTGTTGCTGGTGTCCAATTTTCCCTCGAAGAGTATCCATACATGTCTTGGTACAATATTTCGCCTTTATATGAAATAGAAACAGCAGCTGAAACAAAACGATCTCGCGGTGTCATGAGAAGATACTGGGGAACAAAATCCTTTAAGTATTCACTTGGCATTCCATTTGGAAGATTTATTTCATATGAATGGATGAATAACAAAAGAAGCATAAAAAAATGATATAAATTTGGTTTATCTACACAAATATATATATATCGATTTTTATATTTTATAACAAAAAGTATTCTAACAAATTGATTTTCATTAGCAATAATAAAATTTTCAATTATATTTAGATACCGATTCTATTCTAAATCAATATCATAGTGTTAAATAAGCATGCAGCGGTTATACGCAAAGTACGTTATTTTTACTCAATAAGCAAATTTTCCTCGCGTGCCGCATGCTTTCTCGGTTCTATTGAGAGGGGCAAACCCCTTCCAAACCAACCCCTGTAAAATTATTTACCAAAACAGAATTGAATGTCACATTTTTTATTTGAATGCTTTGACATATTTTAGATGCTGCACAATCAATATAGCTATTTTGCAGCAAAAAATATTTGAACACGCACAAAATTCTTAAGTGGGTATAATTCTGAGTACGCACACTTTGTAGGCAATATAAAAATTGAAAAGGTCTGGTCGATTTTCAGAACTTATTTGGCCCGTGCGTACTATCAATTATACGCACCATACAAAAAATTCAGTGAGTTCTAAAATTGAACACGCACTATGGATTATTGATAGGAAAGTAATATATTTTATGACTGATTCTATGGCAAGAGCTATTATGAAGTATATTTACCGTTTAATGAAAATTCCATTTTAACTTTGTCTGACTATAATAAAAAAATTATCTCCAGCAATTTTGGGACTAAAAAATAGCTTTCTCGTAATCTATAACTTTCTAGCATATTCTAATTGGCTATTCTTATTTTATAGCTTATATAAAACAATACTTTTAATGTTTTAGGTTAAAATATTACATTTTTGGAATGAATTCTAATATTCGGATATTATTTAACGATAACATATATTTTTAAATAGCTCTTTGATTTCTAATGCCTTTGGATATAATAGTGTTGAAGTCGCATAAGGAAATATTAAATCCAGAGAAATCAAAAACTTGAGAACTCAGATAAATAGTTAAATTTACATGGAAATGCACATAAGTTTATAATTTAATGCACTGCAAGATCTTTTATAAATATTGGCGGGAAAAAAATTTGGTGCATTTTTGAAAGAAACAGAAAAGTGTCATTAATACTGATGTCTTCTAACACTGGCAACAATGTATCGGGCTAACACTCACTACAACATTTAAGCTAAGGGTACATTGGAGTCAGTCAGATCGAGGCACATTAGTGGCCGCCAGATTGTCGCTGCCGTAGCACTGCAGCCCTGGCCAGAACCCCTCTCTTGCGAGCAACACATGCCCTGCCTCATGATCACACTTCGCCAATTCGTAGGGTAGTCACACCCTTCCCAGGTGCCACCAACAGGAGGACGCCCGCGGTGATTATTTTGGGGCGGCCAACACATAGATGCTCTGGATGAAGTGGTCAAGAAACACGTCTCGTTCAATGAATTTTGATCCTGAAATATAGCTGAAAGCCATAATTCATTATGTATAGTAGCAATTGTATTTTTGTGCGCTGTAGATGTAATTTTCGTGTTCGTAAATGCTAGAAGTCAATAACTTATCGAATATAATAAATTTCAACAAAAATGATCGATTTCGAGCATGGGCTCTCCAGAACAGCGAGTGGCTGGAGAACCCGTGCCTGAAATTGATCATTTTTGATGATTTGATCTAACCGATAATTATAAATCGCCGATCTCTTTAGTTGTCTAATAATATGGTAAGACTGTGTGCGCATAATCTATCTGTATGTTCTTCTATTCAACAACTAAAGCCAATAATGAGGATCGAAAAATGGAGTATTCAGATTTATAGCATTTTCTACAGCTCTCTGAGGTTTCTGCATCATCTTGTATCTTAAAAACTTCAGAGAGCTGTAGAAAATGTAGATTTGTAAAAGAATGTCGAATGAGTTAGATCTGAGCGAATATCGATGACACCAACAGTCAACAAACCATGATGCACGAAGAAAAGCTTCGTATTTGTGGTTTGTGGACTGTTGATGCGTTGATTTTGATGAAATTGGGAGAAAATCGAAGAACTCGTGAATTCTTGAACGACAACCCACTAGCCTTTCACTCGCTAGAGGTACATCTGCATTGATGGCCCTCAAAATCAGCGAAAAACTAGTGGAAAACTCATCAACAAATTGTCTATCGGCATTTTCACAATTTAAATTAAAAATCGTTTCCAAAAACGGAAAAAAATTGAGGTAGGAAAAAAGTGAAAGATTTTTGCTTGGTTACACGAGATAATATGTAGTATATTGTGTGTATAAACATGTTTATTATTTTTAAATTCATTTAATCCGTTATTTGCTGAGTTATTAATGTTTCAATCTCAAAAGTGAAGCGAATAACCTTACGGGCGTTCCGAACCTTTAAAAATATCTTTTTAATTTTTATGCCGAGTTTATATTTGCTGAAATTTGATTTGAAAAAGCTCGAAAGAGTTGAAATATAGCGAAAATTCATGAACAGAAATCGCTTTTGGGCATATTCATGCAAAATTCTTTAATATCAGTCATTAATTATTTCTTCATATTAAATCTTCATTAATTTTGATAAATTTATTTAAGATTTTATATGAATTATAGTAAAATATATACATCAAGAAGCTATATGGTTGTTTGATAGAATGTAACGATTTTTAAAGATAATTCACAAATAAACTAAAACAGATGTCAAAAAATAAGCGATACCAACAAGGTTGAGCATCAATATATCATTTCTAAAGTATTGCTTCACAATCATATAAGTAACAATCGCCGCAGTCACTTCATAATAACATTTAAACAAAAATGGGCAATTTCTTCCACATATGTAAGCAATAACATACGTGAGAACTTTTCTATTGAACCCAGCATATAAACCCCATAATATCTTTGCTAAAAACTGATTTCGCGAATATGGAGAACCAGTAATGATGTAATAGCAAATTGTTCGACCAGCAACGAATCCCTTTATGAAGAAGATCACAGCTTGGTGATTTGCAAGGTATTGCATCGGCCCAGGAATCCAAAACAAAATGTAAACTTCGACAACAACGGGAATATAGAAATAAGGATCTTTGAATTTGAACTGATGTGGGATATTAAAGTATTTAAGCGCATAGTAATGTATCGATAACACAAAGAAAACAAATGGAAAATAAAAGAAAGGAATAATAGGAAGCTGACATATAGCAAAATCATAGCATGCGACAATTGGCGCCAAAAACTTCGGAAGTGGCTCCAAAAAATAATGATCGATTCGCTTTAAAGTTCTTATCATAAATAAGTTTGTCACTTTTGAAAATTTCTTCATCTTCGAAAACAGGTGATTCAGCTACTTATTACATTTCTAACGATTCTCAAGCCAAAGCATTTGATTCAAATTCAATTGTCGAGTCATGCAGCTTCATTAACTTTCAATCAAATTCTTGCATCTACTCATCTTCCAATTTCGATAGTTGTTTTACAAATAATGGAATTATAGATATTACAATTTCTTCGATTATAGTTCATTCAATTTACTGCAGTAGGTGTTCATTTTCGGACTTTTTAAAAGATTTAGTACTAAATCATACTTATATGACTCATCATTGATTGGAATTTCTAGTGAGTGTCCATATACTGTGTGGCAGGCATCATGCAATAATTTAGTTGAACACACAAACTCTTCAAGTCATCTCACATTTTATGTAGCTCTTTATAGTAATTATGCACAAATTCCCATAAAAATCAAATACTCAACAACACATACGTCATAATCAGAAATTAACTTATGCTTCGGATTATCTTCTCAAAAATTAAATCATATTATTGGATATTGCAACTTTCTATTCAATTTTAATCAATTAATATTGATTCAACAAGCGACATTGACTATTTCTAGCTCTACTTTTATTGGAAATAAAATCAAAACATTTAATATGGAAAGCTCCATAATATTATTAGATAAATGTCATTTCGACTTCCCATTCCCATCTGATGATAGCATCAAACTTGAAGATTGTTTAACTTTTAAGATTCATATACATGCATTTATAATCCACAGATTCTCAGATTTGGTGAAAATATATATATATTATAACTTAAGACCATAGATCATCGATTTCTCTTTTATATTTAAAAATGCGAATATATAAGCGACTTTGGCCCTGAAATAATATATTTTTTGCACAACACCTTAAGGTAAAACACAGATGGGAATGCATCTTTGGAAGTCAACTTCATTTCATGAGAGAAATAACAAATGATTTCCTTTAACATATCATTGAAAAATGCTTTAAAATAAGATGAAAACATTGCATTAATACAATATTTTAGTCTAAATGCATATTTGAACATTGATGCTATTTTTCTTTTTTATAAAAAAGTCACAAAAGTCGTTATTGAAAATGAATAATCTGATACATATCGAGTATCATATATTGTGTCAATTTTTCTATGAGGTCTCTCAAAAAGGGCTTGCTCCCGAGTTTTGCAGCGCAGTTTAACTAAAATCGAATTTTATTCAAGTCTGTAAATTACAAAATAATTTGAGAGATTCTCATAGAAAGCTTCAAATTATTTTTTTTAAAAAATATTTCTTCGACATGTTCACAATTGTGATTTCAAGAATCGAATGATCGAATAAATGATATTTTTCTTGCTGCATGTTGACGTTGTTGAAAGTACCAATAATGGGAAATTACCAATTTTAAAAATAAAACAAAGAAATCAATATGATAATTAATAACAATTGTTTTTTTTTTTCTATTTTCTTTTGATTATTAAAATCATAAACAATATTTTCTCCGTTGCATAATTCTGTAGAAAAGAACGAAGGTTCAAGATGTAAAGAATCTGTTGATGGACCATAATCTGCACCGTTGTTTGGCCAATATGGGTTATTGAAGTAACAATTTGATACCGTGAATGTTGCTTGGAAATCCAAAGTATTAAATAATTTTTCTCCTGTGTTGTCTGAAATGATGCATTCTTTAAGATTAATATATGATTGATCCCCTAAAAATAAACCAAAAAGTCCACGTTTGTTAGAATTTTTGATGAAAACAGATTGGAAAATGTCAATTGTCATATACCAATAACAAAAAAGTGGATAATCTGATGTTGATGATATGTTGCAATTTGTGGTGAAATTCTGTGTTGATGTTCCAATTGCTTTATTCAACTCAACTTCAACTGCATCATCACCAGTGCAGTATGACAAATTTGTAGATTTGATGTCTTGGATGCCATATTCAGTATATAAAACAGAATTTTTGCCAGTGCTTTGTGTGAATGAGCATCCAATAATCTGACTTTTGCATGTTGATCTTTCTGGCAAAGAAACAAATGATTGAGAACCCCTAAAACCACAATATGCACCACTACTGCAAACACCAATTTGGACGCAGTTGATATTATTACATGAAATGGCACCACCATATTGATTGTTTACACTTGAATTAGTATTTTTAGGTTTAATAAATGTTGTTTTGTAAACAAGTAAGTAATCTGGTGATTGGCCATTGATAAATATAACACCTGAATCTCCTAAATTAGAAAAAACAACGTTTAAAACAAAGTTTTTGCCACTTATTGTGAGTGTTTCGTTTCTTGTGATTTCTGTTGGTGTTCCGGCATCCGGATAAACAGAATTCCAGACATCCATCAATGAATTCGATTCTTTTCGTCAATTTAAACTAAAAGCATTAAACATAAAATGGCATTTTGAACTTACTTTGCCTATTTATAACCAACTCTTTCAAATATAACCTTATTAGTGATTTTCAAATGACTATTTGAATTAACCGACAGACTACGGAGAATTTATTTTATCGCATTATTATCTTAAAATCAATCATTTTCATATTCATGTGTAAGATTTTGAAGGTACGAAAGCGATAAAAATATGAATTTGGAAAATAAAATTCATACAGTATTATATATATCCCCTAGGGATGCTAGGACTCTAGCCATTTTGAATAATTTTACGTATTTCGAAAATCCTCGAAAATCACACCTGCGATACACCTTCTGTTTCATCTAGCGGCGTTCATGGACAAGGAGATAGTGTCGGTTCTTTTTTAAAGGGAAATATCCAATTTAGTAAGAATAATATTTCTAAATGTAAATTTGATTCAGCATTTTCTATCTCTTATTCATCAACATTTTGTGAATTTTATTCATTTGAAAATAATACCAGCAGTGGCTCAAAGCTTGTTGTTTTTTTTTCAGAATGTGAACCTGTTAATATAAAAATGCATCACAGCGATGTTTTATCATCAAATGCATCAGAAACAATTTCTAGTTATAGAAGTGATGTTACAGTTGAAAAATGTTCATTTGTTAACAATCCTAAAAGATCACTATTTTATTCAGAGTATAACACAATGGTAGTTGTTCATTGTTGTTTTGAAAGAAGCAATACTGATGTTGGCCATTCTTTATGGGATATTGGTAGTGTTAACACAAAATCAATGATAACAGCATTTTTTGATCTCAATATTGAATCTTATATGAAATTATTTTGCAGTAGAAAAGGTGATAAAATGCTTAATCACCTCGAATTCTTTCATATTGGATCGTTAGCAGTTTTGTGTGAGAATAGTTATAAAGCCCAAATGAAAGGAAATAATCCCAGTGTTTTAGCACTTTTTTGTTTATTTTATTCTTCTTAATAAATCTAGATGAGATTCTAAGAAATGAAAAATCACGAAATAAAAATACATAATTCACGACTGAAGAGAATCAATGACAGAATCGCTAAGAACTTGATTTGAATCGAGTTTGAAACTTCGCAACATGAAACAAAGAACATTGAAGAATGTTGAGAATCGCAAATATTTGCAGTAGAATGTTGGATCGAAGTTCTTATAATCGAAATATGCGATGACACATCATGAAGGACAAACCATGTCCTTCGAGTTGCAGTATTTGCGACTTCCTTTCTTCTCACTTGATTCGACAAGAAAGTCATAAAATTGGTATATTTATTAGAGTCTTCTGAAAAATCCAATTATATAACACATTCAAAATGAAAAAGGTTTTAGTCATACGATTATTTTCTTTTCAAAAAAATTGAATTCAAAACTATTGAGAAAAGATTTTTATTCAACAAAAATTACAAGATATAGAGTGTATAAACACAACAGCTAGGATGGTGATCAAAGGAGATCGTAACAACTTGTAGGAATAATTAAAAATTACGGGGTTTTGATGTTATGATAAATTTGAGATTTGGATAGTAAGTGGAGAAAATCATGGTTGGGATGGCGGAGACAAATTGCGGTTCATTGGTGAAGGTTTTCTCGCGTTTTCTTGGGATTTTTGAAGACGGAAAGTTATGTTTTGAGGCTTTGGTCGGAATAAAGTGAACCGTTCAATTTTTTTGACAAGAAAATAATCGTACGACAAAAAACTTAATTTCATTTTAAATATTGTTATATAATGCAAGCGGAACGGAAGGGTCGATAACGATTAAAATGACACAAAACTCGCATTATATAAAAATTAATAACAATATTTTTTTAAAAAAAAATCATTTTAAATATTGTTATATATGAGAAAATAACATCGAAATATTTAAATACTCTTCGAGCAGGACTACACCGTAAATTTTCGTGTCATTCTCTATCGCAACCATTAAGTTGGCCAAAGTAAGATCCTTGCGTGTGAAATTTTATATCAAAATCAAGAATTTTTGGAATGTTGTGCATAAGTTTCTATATTAGTCATGTTCAGCAATTATGTTCTATGCAGATGATAAAAGGAACAATTGCGCTCAATATCTGCTAACTTGGGTGTCATTAATACTTTATGATCCCTCTTAACATTGCAAAATTGAGATGGGCGCCCCATGCTAATTTTTTTCAGTTCTAAAAATTTGTTGAACATTTATCATGTTTTGATGTACTTCAATTCCTTCATTCTTCAGTCTCATTTCATTTCATTCATCAACAACCATGTGCTATAATTGATAATAACATACTTTCAATGAACAAAATGTGCTTAGCCATCCATTACGCAATTACAAAATTTTTCCGCGAAAAAATTCATATCTTCGATATTTTTTATGCCTACAAGGACAGCAATTGTAAATATCATTAAGAGAGGCCGAAAGTTAAATAATATGTGCTTCAAATATTCCATATAGGAAGAAATCAAAAGTTTGTAATTCAGATTAGATCCTAGAAAGCATAAAAACAAAATGAAGAAATCTTGATAAAGATCATCAAAATGAGAAATTTCAAAAATCAATCTCAAGTACCTTCTTAGATTAATCTTCACCAAAATTTCACTAAATGAAGTTACATACAACTTAATTGTTGTAATCCATATTGAAAAATTCGAGAATGATGCATATTTCGTCCTCAGCATCAAGTTTAAGTTTTTTCGAGAAGGAAAAATTTACAAATTTTGTTTGCAACATTTTATTGTGTCTTTCTCACCAATATCCTAAGAACATGCAAAGATATTAAAAATAAATGGGGCTATCATCGCTAGAGATTCTATATCTGTTTTTAGTTTTTTGTTATGACTTCTCTATCTTGAGATGCTAAAGTATTTACTCGATACCCTATTTAATTATAGAAAAAAATTATTGAAGAAAAATATAAATCAAACATTAAATTTAAATTCATAATAAAATTGCATAGCAATTATATCATCCTTGTTGACGCATTTAAAGATTCGCTGCTTCTTCTGGATGTTCCCCACTTGAATTCGTTTCTATGTCAGTGATTTCACGTCGATTTGGAGAGTCAACATTTTTGGTTTCTTGTTTATCATTAAAAGTTTCAATATGTTCATTATCAAGTTCTTCATTTGATTCAACATCTTTATGAATGAAAGTTGAATTGATTTCATATTCTTTGACATTAGATTCATTTATTTTTTGTGACTCTTCGATGTTTGTTGCAATTTCTTGATCTTTGACAATCATTTCTTTTTCGATGTCATTTGTGTGTTCATTTTCAACAAACTCAGATTTGTTATCATTATTTTCATCACCTTCACTGTCACTCGATGATTCTGGGATTTGGATGAATGCTTCATCTGGATTGCTAAGAGGTTCATTATTCATATTTTCCTCTTCATTGTTTTCATTATTTGTTGTTGTCTTTGTTATGTTGTCATTGGCGAAATTGATGATCGAAAAATCAAAGTCTTCATCTGTGCTGAAAGCAGGGTAAATGAGGAATTCGATATTCTGCTTATTTCGAAGGAGTTCAAGAGTCTTCTTCTGCGTGGAATTCAACTGAAGAGAATTAATGACAGAATCGCTAAGAACTTGATTTGAATCGAGTTTGAAACTTCGCAACATGAAACAAAGAACACTGAAAAATGTTGAGAATCGCAAATACTTGCAGTAGAATGTTGGATCGAAGTTCTTATAATCGAAATATGCGATGACACAGCATGAATAACAAACCATGTATCGTCCAAATTTGACAACAGAGTCTTTCAACAAATCATCGCAATATTTGCGACTTCCTTTCTTCTCACTCGATTGGACAAGAAGTTCGATTGCTGGCTGCTGAACACTGTCTGATGTGAAAAGTGATTTCGCAAACTGCTCAAGTTTGTCCAATTTCTGATTTCCTGATGAGAAAATCATCGACATGTTCTTGAACAAGCGACAGATTGCTGAGAGGTCATCGCAGTTCGGAAGCATGTTGTGCTCTCGAGTGATTTGCTTGAATACCTTCGAGTTGCAGTATTTGATGTTCATGCTGCTGACACTTCCCGATCCGTTCGCAGATGATCCTTCTGGATTTCGTGCTGCCGTCATGAGGTGCTTGATGAGGAGGTCGTGGAACATCGCAACTGCAACTTGCGTGTTCGGTGTCATAACATCGAATGTCGTGTGAAGAAGTGCCTTGATGACGAAGTCTGATATGTCAGGATGATTCGTTCGCAATATGCTTGATGCGATGATGAATGGCGTGATTCTCATGCTTGAGAACGGACTCGAAAGGAAATAATCTAAATGATCCCAAACTTTGTATGGAGTCTGCGATGAGAACGTTAACGATAAATGTGCACCGATTGGCGTAGTCTTCGGAACTAATGTGCTCAGCCTTTGATGTATTGGTTTGTCGAAAGACAAGAATGAGAGAATAGACATAATTAATGCCAACTCTCCCATAACAGCGGAATCTTTCTCATTAGGGTCATCAATTATGTTCTTCACGATTTCTAAAGCAGCAGGAAGAGAAGGGAGAATCTGCTTGCAGTAAATCTGAAGGAAGACAGCGAGGAGGCGAAGAGAGTAATAACGCTTCTTCCTTCCTTTCCTCGATGATGTGATCATTCTGAATATTGTTGAGAAGATTTCGTCACCTGAGAAAACAACTATGTTTAATAATTTAAGCATCAACAGAATGTGACAAGATTTGCTTTTGTTGAGCTTTTCGAGTTCATTGAACAATATTGATGGATCATATCTGACTAATTGTGCAGCTTTCCTGAATCCTGGTTCGTTTGAATTTAAAATAAATTCCAAAAAGTTTTGTGGCGTGTTTCTTTTGATGAATTCCTGAACGCATTCAGGATTGTTCTGCTTTCCGCGTGGAATTACTGATATCAATTGTGCAAACAAAGCATCAGCCAAAGGATATTTAATCGCTTTTGTGATATCAAGATTGTAATTCTTATATCGCGCAACTCTCGTTGTAATGAAAATCAGTCTCTTTGAGTTTGATTGAAAACCAAAATCTAAACATTCTTGAAGTAATTCTTTCGTTGGCTTGCAAAGCATCGATTCCAAGTAGTATCCATAGTGCTGAGGAGTCTTCAGGAAATCAGGAATTGGTTTATTTGCGTTAATGAATGGCGTTATTGTGTTGAAATACTTTCGTTTTCCTTCGGGATCTGGATAAACATCAATCTCTTCATCTGTTCGCTCGGTTGTGTTCTCGTTAGGCATAACTTGATTTGCGCTCTCTGGCTCAGCGACGACTTCATTGCTATCTGTCTTTCCACATAACAAATCATCTACATTAAGGATTTCTTTGCCTCTCGACTTGTTGACTAAAGTGAAGAACTTCCTGATGTCATCGGATTCAGTTTTGCTGATGAACTTTTGGTTCCTGATGTGATTCTTTAAATCGGAAATGTATGATTCAACTTTGATGTTGTTGATATCATAAGCGCATTTGTCGTGTGCTCTGACGATGAAATGAATTGTTGAAATTGTGCTCTCGTAACCAAAAACGCAAGCAGTGAGAACTCTGCCGAAGCTTGTGATCATTTTGTCTGTGACGAAATCACACGGAAGCAAACTTGATGCGAATCTTGAAGCAGAAACAGGGAAGAATGGTGTCATTGATGTTGCAAGAGAGAAAAGATATAATGTATCATCAACATTCATTTCTAATTCAACCCAAGGAACATTCATCAAATATGTTAATGCTGACAAAGCAACGCCGAAGAACTGAGAATGCCAAATGTTGGGTTTCTGCAATATATCGATGCCATTCATCTTCACGACATTGACGTGATTAATTCCTGAGAACAATTTCGTTCTTTTTGGAAGAATCTTTTCTCCTGTGAATTCTTGATAACTCGCTTCGATAATAGCAACAGCATGTTTAACAAAATGCATTGTTATATCGTTATTGTGTAATTTGTTGACGAATGAACTTAAAATGATGAAAGAAGCTGAAAGAGAACGCGTTGAAAATTTATATAATGTCATTGCTTCATACAGAAATGTTGCAACAGAGATGAATGAGATTTGATACCCTTCTGGGATATTCGCGAATACAAATGAAAGGAAAGACATTCTTTGTTCGAATGGTTGACCTTTGAAAAGATCCAATTTTCTTATTAAAACATCAACAAATAATCTGTAAATGAAAGGATGCATTGTCTTTGACATATGCAAAACTGTGTCCTTAGTGGACTTTTGAAGCTTCTCTGACTTTGAAATTGATGAAGCTTCGATGAATTCTAAAACTGATCTTAATGTTGGCATCAAAAGAACTCCGAAATCAATTTTCTGGAGCATCTTCATAATCCAAAATGAATGTATCCAGTTACTTGATGTTATTTTTACGACTTTGCTGATTATTTCGTTAAATTCTAGTTTTGATAATAATAATGGTCCTAAACTTGGAATTGATTCGATAGCAATTGAGAAAAACTCACTATTTGGATCTAAGTTTGTGTTAATCAAGAATATTAATTCATCTTTGAACGCTTCCGAATTTGCGAAAAATTTCATCAAAATTGGAAGATTATTGTGATCAGTCATGAATTTTCCAACATTTGTTGCAGCTTCTGGATTATATGTATATAAACCTTTGACAGATTCTGGTTTAATCGGAAGAGATAAAAGTGCTCCGAGTGAATTTGTATTTTTAATGATATCCGCTGTAATAGCGTTTTGTATTCTTTGTAGTTCAATCTGGTTTGAGCTGTAAAGTGAATTTAATATCGAACAAGCATAATCAATCTCAATTGTATGATTTTCTGATTTAATCATATCCAAACAACGAGTAATTAGTGTTTCAAGCTTTGTAGGATCGATTGGTGGTAATGTTTTCGGATACATTAAGCAAATAATGCTTAATGGTGTAGAATTTGTTAAAACTGTCGAAAATCTTGAAGTATCTATTGTAAAAATCCTCGCCGCAGCACGAGCAAAGTGTCTGTTATTAGGATATTTCTGAGAAAGCATGAATAAAAATTCAGCCATTGTTAAAAGAAAATCTGAAGGTAAATGTAACAATCCATCAACTAAAGGAACCAAATGGTCGCTGTCATTGACGCCAAATAAGTGAAAAATCGGCGTTTCATCGATGATCGATCGAATCATTGTTGATGTAAAGAATTTAGAGAGATAACAAAACGACGAAAGTAGAAGAATGGACTCGCTGGTTATAGATGATATTGCTGTTTGCAATGAAAGCATTAAATTTTGATAATAATATGGTCCTAATTTCATTAATATCGAGCCAAGAGTGTTCGATGCCGATATTCTGATACTTGGTTGTCCGTTTTTATAGATATTGTCGAGAGTGCGCCACAAGAAAGTGTATAAAAAACTAATTTGCTTCGAATCTAATGAAATGAAGTACGCTCTGTTGATTGTTTGCCTGATAACCGTCAGTTCGCTCAGAATTTGCTGTGTGTTCGATTCTGTCGGTGGCAAATGTAATAAAGTTACGATCGAATCCATTTTTTTATAAAATTTTCGAATGTGACATAATACTATATTTATTTGTTTTATTGTAGATTTGGCATTTACACTATGTTTTCAACCTATTTATCTTGAAATTTTTAGATTTTATCTTTTTAAAATCAGCAACATTTTCTTTTGAAAAAATTAATCAAAACGATCAGTTAATTGATTATTTAGACGTAATTGCTTGTTATAATTGAAAGACCTGTTAAAGATGAATCTAAAGTTGAAAACAATCATTCATCCAATCTGTTATCAGTGAAATAATTCCATCTCAAATTAATCAGCAAAATTACAAATTATGGCAAAACTATGTATTTTGAGAATTAATTTTTTGTGACTGCTTGGATCTAAAAATCCTATTTGAAGATAATATTTAGTATTCTCGAGATGTAGCGTAAATCATGCTATCAACAACAAGAACTAATTGAACAGCAAATGAAACATCTTAATGTTCTTTCTCTTCTCATCTTTAATCAACACAATTGCTTGGAGGAAATTTGAGGAATTCCTATCAGAGGCAATGAAAGAATCCTTTAATCAAAAAGGCAATAATGTATTATCATTAATTGATGCTGCGTGTAAATATGGCTCAGAAAAATGCTTTGAATATCTTAAACTGATGGTTGCACAATTGCTCGTGCAGTTGAAGGAGGTAACAAAAACATTATTAATAATGACGACCAAGAATTATATGGTGTCCGCGATATGATAAACTTAGAACAATTCTGTTTTCATAGATAGATAGTGCTATGTTATATGGATATATATTTATGATGTTATTATCCAATCTTGAAATTTCTGTTAGATAAGTTGAAATTAATATATCATCGAGAATTGGGAAATGTGGAGACCTATGAAGCAATTATCTCAAGATTTAGATGCTGCAATTACTTGTCACAACAGAAACATTTTTAATTGGCTTTTGACACAAAAACGATTATTATGGGATTTCAAAGCCATTATATCCCATAGGAAATGAGAATGAAATTGATATCAATTTTTAGTATCAATCATTCATTTTTGATCATCATTATGATACTTTATTCATCATTCACATTTTATCAATTTGAAATGAAATCAAACATTCATTTTTTAACATCATCATTATTATATTGAATCAGTCATATTTCATCATCTTATGCGACATGGTATATTTCTTTCAAATTGAATCATGACATTATAAACGTGAACCTCCTTCATCATTTCATTTATCAACATTGATAAATTATATGGTAAATTGAATTTTAAAATAAGAATCATTATTTTAACAAATTACGATTAAATAATTGTGACATTGTTGAATACAAATAAAATTCTTTCTAGATTTAGTTTGCTAATCACGATATCAAAATTTCAAAAAGGTATGAAAACTACTAACCTTAAATTAACAGACAAATGCTGATGCAGCAAAAGTTTTTTTTTTCTAAAATACATAGATGACTACTACATATTACATAAGATAGGACACTTGCCAAATTATTTTTTAGAATAGTGGTGCAGAAATTAGAACTCATCCTTTATTTGTAAATCTCTATTTTAATTTCAAAGTGATTGAAACGCCTCGATTCTAGTGCAAAACCTCATACATTGTCATATCAGCTATATTACTTCAATCAAATATATGTATTAAAAATCCGATTTTTATATCTCAAGAATTTCCCTAGCTTTGATCTCGGCCCACAACTGTTTATATCCTTAGTGCTTCAAGCTATAGCGTCTCTAGGACCTATATTCCAATAATATAGTATATGCTATGAGTTTGAAGCAAATTGCTAAGGCTCTTCGAAGTTTCCATCCCTTTAATTTCAAAAATTATCTTAATTATCTTTATTTTATAACCAATAAACTTTATTTAATTACAACATATGGGCACAGAAGCTATATTTAGTAATTTTTTCAATACGGGCTTGCAAACATTTTAAATGCCAGCATTAGTATTGACGTGACTTTTTCAATGTCTTTGCGCCAGCTTCCATGTCTGCTCTCGAGTTAAGAACTGATCTTTCGATATTTCGAATTGTCTTTAACTGTTGTTGGAGAATGAGCTCAAGGAATACAATCATACTGTGAATTGACTGCATTCCATTCAATATTTCGACAGATGCTAATTCTAATTTTGTTATTTCGTCGTTAACACATTTAGAGGACTTGAGAGCGAAAATATTCTTTTCGAGCAACTGTGGGTTTGCTATCAAATAGTCAATTCTCTCATCATCAACATTTGTGTTTGCAATCTTGAAAAATCTTTTAACATCACTCTTTGTCCTTTCATCAATGAATCTCTTCGCTTCGATGTAATTTTCGAGACATCCACATATGTCTATGAGCGTTGCTTGATAATGAGTCATTTCGACGATTTCGTCAACGGTTTTATCCATCTTTGAATTGATATTCGAGACCTTTGTCTTCCAGTTGTTGATGTCGTTATTGATCTCATCAATCATAATGCTAACTAAACCGAGATGTTTCGTTACGAGTCGTTTTGATTTGTAAACTTCAGCATTTGATGTTAAAGTGTGTTCTTTTTCAACCAAATCTTGTATTTCAGCGATTTTTTGCCAACAGCTTGAATTTTGCGTTTAAATGAGTTGAATTTGTTGTAAATTGGACCAAAACGAGTATCATTGTTATAATTTGGTGCAGCTGGTGTTATTTCTGGAGTTTCGCTCATCCTTAGTTTCTTTCTAAGCGCGATAAGTCTGTCTTTCGTCATCAAAATTTTTAAAATCAATATTTCATAAAAACGATGGAAATTGACTGAGAAATAATCGTTCTAGATGATTTTGTGAAAATCAACCGAAACGTGATAATTATCACTTACTTGTTCAACAGATAAGAAATATGATGAAATTGTTAAAATTTAGTATTTTTATAAACTGAACTTGTCAAAATTTTTTAAAACCAATTGTCTTATAAAAACATTCATAAATATTCATAGATTCCAAAAATATGTTCCGGTGATTTTTGAATGTTAGATTGTCAAATTTAACAAATTGTTATTTGATAAATTCTTGTTATCACTGAGCTTCACCTTTGTTTGATTTGATAAATTCTTGTTATTGCAGAGCAGCAACACAGTGTGATTTGATAAATTTTCGCTATTATAGAGATTGCAAACACAAATGCTGATGATAAAAGTATTTGTGAATTGTGAATATACAAACAAAAGATTTTATTCAGTAAGGAAAGGATTATCATTAGGATCTATGAAAGAAGATGATGAAGAGGTGTTTGACAATGTATAGTATTCAACAGATGTTGAAAATACATCAAACGTTGTGGAAGAGAATCCGCTGGCTCTTCCAGACACAATAAACTTGACTTTAGTGTATGATCTAATTAGATTGATGATAGTGAGAACGATCATAGCTATGACAATAATGATACCTGTTGTGATTTGTATAACTTTTATTATCTTTTAGACTTCAGTTCTAATGTATTCTGTCTGAATTGGGGGCTGCACTTCTTGTATCTGTGGAATATCTGGCCCCTCATGATTATATTCGGCGGATCATCGTAGGTTCCATCCCACGTTGGAAATGGGCTTCGTTCTGGTGTTTGACTTTCTTGAGTTTGAGATTCACTCACACTGCTAATTCCTGAACTATTTAATTCAGAATTTGATCATTGTTTTGATCCTGATCCTGTGTATTTTCATTTCCGCCGTGCTTGTCTTCATTATTTATATTTTCACTTTGATTATTATCATTGTTATTTTGATCACTGCCACTGCTGTCTGAGCCTTGATCGGGCTGATTTCCTCGATTATTATTGTTTTCCTGTGAAATGCAGTTTGGTGGAATACTTATTTCTGGTTTTGCAACAGACTCCAAAACGTTAACATTATCTTTGTTGGCCGTTAGTTGAACTCCTGGATAAGTTGTGACGTCTTCAGGATTAACTTTGCAATTTGTAAAGTAAACCACGCGTTTTCTTGAGTTGAACCTGAAGTATGCCAAATATTGGTGTTCTCCATGGAACGTACAATCTGTGAATTGAAGATTTGTTGGAACTAATTTTATTATTAGGCAATTAATTGCTGTATTACGTTACTATATTGAGATCAGCATTAAGAATATAGGTTGAAACTGCTCCTAATGAGCCCGAAGCTGAATTTCTCGTAATTTTACAGTAAGAGATCTCTGAATCAGCTTTTCCTAGTACCGAGTAGCCACAGTTATCTGATGTCGTAAAGCCGCTGATGTTTACATCGTTAAACTTGAAATTTGGAGATTCGATTTGAACTGTTTCTGATTTGGAAGTCGTGTAATCGCTGATAGATACTCCTTGGAGTATTGTGTTTGTTCCATTCATTGTCGCGTTAATAATTTTAATATTGCAATGAGACCCGCCTGTTGCAGATGTCAGACCTTTTGAGCAAATTTTGGATTGAGTTATGTATCCAGCATTATACACTACAATTGCTCCTAACTGTTCACTGTGAACGTCGAAAAATGAAGAATCTTCCAACAATATTTTTGTACTTTGGTGAGTTTTGCTGCTGAATATTATTGCATGGCGCTCAAAATTCCTAAATTTCGCGTTCTGTATGTATATTTCAGATCCTCTGCTATATATATATTCTTTTCTTTCGTTCGTTCCTCCCACAGCCTGGACACTTAAAACGCCATATAAATCACTCCAGGCATTGTTTATGGAAAAGAAGGAAAACGAATAAAGAAACATTAAAAACTATAGCAAGTAAAAATTTTTATTTAAAAAAAAAGTATTATAATATCATATGGATCATTATTTTTATATTTTTTTGTTCTATCTCAAAAGTATCAAAATTCGTTTTCACAAAACCAAAAATAATCTTTAGAAAAATGCCTCAGGTTCATTGCCACATCCGTTGCATAATATTTCAAGACAAAATTCATGATCAAATGATGTTGTTGCCATTCTGTGTAAAAATGACCAAAATTATAAACACAAGTTTCAGTATTGCTTCTTTCGAAATAACAATGAATAACTGTAACAGAATTATCAGCAATATATATTGTATGTGATGCGTTTAATGATAAAACATCACAGTGATGCATTTTTACATCAGATTTACAGTCAAATTTATTATTTTGAAATGTTAATGATTCAGAAGAAATGATCTCAAATGCTGAATTATATTTAGATTTACATTCAGAAATATTATTCTGCCTAAATTGGAAATTTCCATTCTAAAATTCACAGACACTGTATCCTATTCCATAAACACCTCTTGATGAAACAGAAGATCTAAATGATCACAAAAAATATATTGCACCTCCATAGCCAGTGCTTGACATGTTTTTCATTGTTCAAGCTCAGTCAAAATCGATTATTTATTGAGGAATCTGAAAAAGAACCACCCAAAAGGCATTTCGCTTCACAACGTCTAAACTAGAATGTCTTTTTGAGGAGTCTTGATGAATAGGGAAAATCTGACATGTAATATATTTACAAACAAATTGTCAAAAAAGATAAATGCATGCTTTTTGACTGATTGCGTCTTGCTGTCTTACTAAAAGTCAGTTGTCTGCAAATAAGAATGAATGCAAATGTCTGATATATGTTTACATTCTCACTAATTTAACTTTCAAAATATTGGAAAATATCAAAAACGGCCAGATGTAAATAATTTATGTTCAATAAGCTCACAGCAGTACATATTATCATTACCAGTATGAAAAATGACGAGATACTATATTATATCTCGAGATTCAATTCGATTCTCAAGTTGTAACAGTTTTCTTGTAGTCACATTTAGATATATAGCGCACTTTTATCCAACTCTCTTACTGAATGTCCGGACATTCACTTTTTGAACAATTAAACATGTTGTAATATTTTTAAAGCATGAAAACTGCATCATAACATGTTTATAATATATCTGTATTGAGTAGAAGTCGTTGTTTATTCGAATTTTGTTTTATTTCAAGATATCAACTCAAAAAGCTTCAAATTTTGCAAAAACGATTTACGCAGTGAGTAGATTTATGATTTCATGTCGATTCCTATTATAAAAAAGATACGACTTTTTTTTATTTTTGACAACACAAAAAAAAATGCATCCTGAAGGTGAATGGAAAGAAATGAAGAAAATTTCGCCGCGTTCTCTTCCAAAGAAGAGGTTTACGGACAAGGATGACGAAAAATTAAGGAAAGTTGTTGGAGAATTGGGAACGAAATCATGGAAATTAGTTGCAGCGAAATTTGGCAATAGAAACGCAAGACAGTGCAAAGACAGGTGGGAAAGCTACCTTTCCCCTGATATTAACTCGTCCCCTTTCACTCCTGAAGAAGATGAATTACTAATAAAAAAGCAAAAAGAAATAGGCTCTAAATGGGTCATAATGAGGGAATACTTCAACAATAGAACAGACGCAATGCTTAAAAACAGATGGCAGATGCTAATACGAAGAAAAAATAAAATTGAAAACGCAAAGAACAAGATACAAAGCAGCAGCAAAAAGCAGATAACGCACTTCATTTTAAAGGACCTTTACAAGAAAAAAGAAGAAGAATTAATTTATACAGAAGAAGATTTATTTCTTTGCCAATTGGATCCTTTTCGCAATGACTTCAATGAGAATCCTCATGAAACTTACACTTTGAGATTCTCGTAATCCGTTGAAATTCTTGATATTTAGAATTTTTTGAAAATAATTTTACCATTAATAATGTTAACTCTAGTTTAGACATTTGCCAAAACAAATATAACGAAATATAAAATTACTTTGATTCCTTAATTTTGTAATTTGCATATTGAACTATGAGACTAAAGGATATAATTTGCCTATTTTTTGGCTACTTGCCAACCAAAGCATATTGAAAATTATTAAAATATTGAATTTTCAAATTAAATTTTTGTGCTGTAAATGAAGATGCAATAAGTCTCTTTGTTGATTTAACGATTGATGATTAATAGAAACTCGAAATGAAATTATTTAAAAAGATCATTGCAATATGATCCAAAAATGTATGACATATCGATAGTTTAAGGTCTGAAAAAGATGAATTTAAAACATCATTGAAGAATAGTGAAATTAATTAATTTTCATGAAAACTAAAGTGATCTTTTAACAATGAAATGAAGTTAATGAACCGATAGCCAACAAACTTGTCATTGCAATGGCCAATGATAAGAAATCATTATTGGTAATCGATCAAATATCATCAAAATCATTAAAAAACTGAACAGTGAAACATGAAATACGATTAAATATAATACTCACCATATTATGATGTTGCAGGTTAAGTTTTGAGACAAAATTTGAACAGACCTCGAAAATTTCGAATCGCTTCAAACGTTGATATATCGATAGCATACCATTTAAGCATTTCACATTTTAAGTTTCATCGAAAAATCAAATTGACCTCTCATGGCCGAAAAGTGACGGTAAGATATATTTCTCAAAAAATAAAATCACAAAAATAAATTCCGATATTATACTGTAACATTCGAACAAACTTTGTTTTTTGATTACCAATACTTGTTTTTCTATAAGCTTTAGAGTGAGAAAAGGCAGAAATTTGAAATGCTTAGAAAAAATCGTCAAAGGTTGAAAATCTGAACACAACAATATCACGTGCATCTAAAGTGAATATCAAATTGAAAATATACGTTTTTTTAAAAAAAAATGAAAAACATATCTAATAAAAATGCTTATTTTAGATTTTCTATTATATTTTTGATGATAAAAATGTTGATTTGATTTTATAGAGATCAATTTTTGATATTTTACATATTTGTTGGCTGATATATATAAAGCTCACAGTGATGTATAATTTGATCCGTTGCCACGTGTTTTATTTGGCTTCAAAAGTTGATTTGCAAGAGAAATGTTTTGGAGACATCGGGAATGATAACATGGAATGTGTACATGACCTTATATAGGAATTAACGCACTGTTTACATTTAAAACATTTGTTTTGAAAAGTTGAAGAAATGAATTGCCAACGAAGTGTGATTGAATGAAAATTAAGCTATATTGGAGGTGCTGCTGACCAATACTACATCATCAGAAAAGGAACTCAATGAATTCGCGATTGTATTCAAATGCAAGCAAATAACTCGATAAACATGAAAATAACAAAAAATATAACATAAAACATGGAAGAATTCTCGAACATAGTATCATATTATTAATGAAATCAAAAAAATAGCAAAAATCGATTTCAAAAAATAAGACCATTTTGATTCCATTCAGTTTCAAATACAGAATATTGATGGTTTATGATATCTCAGAAATTCATACGATGATCATTTTGACTTCAAGTTCTCCAAATAAATTGTATACACTATCCAATTCTGTAATAAAAATATTATCATACCGTTAACAATATTTAGGTCCAAAATTATTCAATCACGAAAAACAATAATTTCTCATATTTGAGTGCAGAATCGCAAAATACAGGCGAATTCTAGCACCTTCATACACAGAACATCAATCAAATCCTACAAAACGTTGAAATTTTACTGATGATTTTCACAAAATAATGATGATTACGCTTATTCATGTAAATTTAATCCTCTCATTGTTATTAGTATCATACAAGGAATCATTTGCTTAATTATAACTACTAAAGCAATATATATATAAATTATCAGATCTTAGTAAAAATTTTAATGTAATTCATTGGATGTATTTGAAATTAAATATTTTCATAATGTGGAACATTTTCACTATGTAATACTCCTTAATCTAACGTTTTTCAAAAATGAATGAAAAAAAATTGAAAATGTCTATTTTAACGATTTGCTCAATCAGCATTCATTATGTAATAATTATAAAATCCAAGTCATTATTCTGATTTCATTTTGTCCCTCTTAAATAATTGAAAAAAAAAATATATATCTTGTTATGATCAGAGAAATTCATTCAGCATATTTGAGTCAGTCTAACTAATAATATAAATAGTATCCATTAAGTATGGAGAAATGATATTGAATTAATAGCATGATAAATGAACTAATAATAAATTTCAATAGATAACGGCAATCAGTCTCCTGGGAAAACTTGGATATCTGAGTCATCTGTGAGACGACCGGTTTCTGCCGCTTCTTCAGCGGGTGATTGATAGAATCCATTACTAACACATATGTTTACAAGCTTGTCGGTCTTCACATTCTTTATACAGAAAGGATAGACGTTTAATATTTCATATTTACCCTCATAATCTTTAAAAGGTATGAATGTCATCTTTACTTAGGAAATAAAAAAATAAATTATTTTAGAGTCTAGGACAAAAGTGATCATCAAAAGTGACATTGAACCTTAAAGTCACTTTTCATGAATAAACTATTACTTTTTTGCGCGGGCAAATTGTCACCTTTATAAAAAGTGTTATAAATATCTTTGTAGTCTAAACAATAATGACATTTATAGATTGAAACTCCACGCTGAGTATGAAGACCATAAACGTAGTTCATT
>JALKBU010000636.1:0-29769 GCA_023091735.1 Trichomonas tenax | reverse complement strand
GGATATACTCATAATTGTAATTGCATCTTAGGTTGCTGATAAGCAATCCCATAAATAGAGACGACTCGAATTTTGACAATCTGAGATGTGATTTTTTTTTGTTTTCATTACAGTCAACCCAATGATTGATAAAAGACATAGACAATAGTTACCGTAAATAATCGATACAGTATTGATTATAATAACATTAGTAGATAGATGATTTATTAATGATATGAAAACGAAAATATCGAAAGACATGTTTTCTCCGCAAACACAATTTTTTTGAAAAAAATATTGATTCTAATCAAATATTCGCTTTAACATTAATTACTGAGATGTACCAATTACTTTCCTTAGGAACACAATGGATATATAGCTGATGGTCTATTACGCTATGCAATTGAATAAAGTCAAGTTTGATGTAAATGCTCAAAACAGCATTTCAATTACAAATTTGAAAAATATGGCGTAATTTTTTATTTTGATCTTGTACAGATATTGTAGTTGATTGTAGTTGATTATTAACACAATATGACATCATGATTAATGATGAAAGCGTTTTCACTTTTTTAAAAATTTTTAAAAAATTCAGTTTAGCTTTTATAGAGTTATTCAAGTTACACAGCAATAAATTTTTATCGCTCTATAGATTCAGAATCGTTCGGCCTATCTATGCATATGCTTAAATTGATGTGTAATTTGTTATTAGTCACTATATTCAAGCAAGAAAAAATGTTGATACCCAAATTTTGCAAAAAATAACGGATGTCAAAATTGTGATATTTGAGTGACTTATAATCGAAATAGAAATTTCAAACCATAGCTATAATGCTTAAACTTGATAGGGTTTATAATGATGTTATTATAGCATTTCAACTCATTCTCTATCTGTCTGTGCTAAACACACCCTTGTACACCTTATATATTCAAAAATATTATATGTATTGATTATTATAAATTTAGTGTTTATAATCGTCACGAACAGTGACGTTGATGAATGAACGGAACAATAAACAATAAGAATCAACACGATTGTAATTGATTTCTTTCGTTAGTCTGCGTTTTTTGTTGATATATTTGCAGGAAAAGAAACTTTTTTCTGTGAATGAAACAGTAAACTTTTCGGTGACGTTTGAAACAAATGTAACAGATCCAGAAGTTGTTGATTTATCGAAATAGCACTGACTGACTGTAATAGAATATGCATTCGAACTTTCAAACATTGTATCGCAAGTGTTGTCAAATAATGAACAACATCCAACAAAAAGATTTGTATTATATGCCCAAATCAATGTTGGAGTTGCTAAATCAACAATAATCCGTGCAATCTTGAATCAATATCTTTATAAATATCATAATTTGGCATAAATACTATACTGATATATGCATATACCTACATTCATACGTTTTTATATTCTTAGGCAAGTAGAAAAAAACAAAAAAGAATACGTACAAAATAATTTGGCATTAGTTAATAAAACTACTCTTATCAGATTGTAATTGATAATGCGGCACTGTACACCGCGTTTATTGTGTAGCTTAGCGAAACATATCATTGGATAAAGAAAGAAATCGATGTTTTCGTCAATATTCAATAAAATCGATATTTTGACAGCATAAAAAATGAAAGAATTCATTCTCTTTTCACATTAAAGAGTTGGTTTGATTTCTTTGGGGAAACAGCGTTTCTCACATATTCCGACTCGAAGAGACTCTCTGTTACAAACGGTTCATCATTCTACGTCACAAACTGCGAATTTATTGCCCAAACCGACAGAGCGATTTATTTTAGTAATAACAACGATGACACACTTTTGCTTGTCGAAACTACAACATTTGAACGCTGCAGCAGCGCAAGTATAGGTGGATCTCTTTATTTTTCCACAAAAGGCCAAATTTCTCAAGAACGAATCTGCTACCATAACTCTAAATCGTCATATCAATATCATACATTCTATTCGAAAGTTACTGATTCGATTAATTCTAAAAATAATTTCAAATCTTGCAGCATTTTCGAATGTGGAAGAATTGATAAAGAAATTGGAATGTATTCAGAGAGTGGAAAAGTTGAGTATGAAAACATCAACAATTCTTTTAGTAAAGCTAAATATGGATCAGGATATTTCATTTGGTATCCTCAACCAGAAAGTTTTGTTAAATTCTCAAATTTCTACAATTTGACTGAAAATCATTATGGTTCATATTCTTTGTCATACATGATGTTTGATAAAGCTGGTGCTATGTCATATCTTAATTATTCTAATTTTATTAATAACAATGGGAAAATTTGTCTTCTGATTTATGGATATCAAACAAATTTTTTTGTTGGATTTTGTTCAATTATTGGCAACTCTTGTGATTACGTGTTTGGTTCATATGGAGCATTGATGACAGTCAGTCAATGCTATTTCGATAAAGATACGACAACATATTCTGTCAATTTTGAGTCTAATATCACGAAAACATTCACAGTTTCTTTTAATGAATTAAAAACATATCAATGTCATTACGGAATCATGAAAGAGAATATAAACACAAAAGAAATCCGTTATGATTTCTGTTGTTGTTTAACTCTTTATTCTCTAATATATCATCCACTTGGATGCAACACAAGCTGTCGCTCAATTGTTTTGTTTAAAATATACTAAATTTAATCTTTTATTTTTCCAACGCACAAAATTCAATTCATAACTAAATAAAGACATTTCTATATTCATTGATATTGATATTGACCCAACATATTGGTGAACAGCTTGCCAAGCTCGCCGATATAATTACTGACTTACAGGCAAGTAATCAATGCTTGGATTAATCCTTGATTTTCATGCCGAATTGTCCGCTCTCACACAAGCCATTGAATATAAGAAGGCATACAATGAATAAGTTGAATCCAAGACTAAGGAACTCGAGGCCATTGCTTCTGAGATTTGTGATGAACTCGAATCTATCACTAACAAACATCCCACAACTCGGCGCACTCCTTCAGTTCATGGCATAAGTCAAGGAGAACATCAGACAGGCAAAGAAGCTTTTCGCTCCACTTCAGGAGAACTTCGATGCTTTGGTTAACCCAATTGATCAATTGACATACCTTGTCGAGAGATGGAAAGGGTTCAATGAGGATGTCACATTAGTGGACAAGCAGCTCGAGCAGCACAGAGATGCATTCAAGAAGGAGCATATTACCAAAGTCAATGAGATCAAGCACGCTGATATCATCGCTACAATAGCCATGATCGCTACTAAGGAATATGAAGTTCAGATTGGAATAAACGATATCACAGAGTGTTGGGGAAACTTGCACTTCGAAACAGATCCACATAGAGGTGCTTCCAAGATCATCCATTCCGACAAAATCTTCGATCAGATCGAACGTGATCAGACACCCCTAAGCTCTATGAAGGCCACAAGATTTTTCTCTCTATTCGATTAGGCAGCCACTAACAACCTCTTGCAGAACCTCACAAGATTCTCGAGCTCATAGATCTCCTCTTGCAGATCCATTGTCTCTGGATCTACCTCGTGGCATAGACTCTGACTCAATCAGGAATGACCTCAACCAGACTTCCAAGTTCGGTCAAATTTGAAGCAGATGAACGAAAAGCTCAAATAAATCCAGAAGGTTCTCGAGACATCAGTCCAAGACAAACTCATTCTCAGGTTTCTTCTTCCTTTCCAACGACAATCTTCTTGAGGTAATTTTTCAAACAAAAGGGTCCAAAGTGCATACTTCCTCACTTCAAGAAGATACTCGGCGGTATGACATCTATCAAGTTCGACGCACCCAAAACTCTGAAGGCCAGTCGCAGTAACTATGTTCGAAGCACCAGTTCAGATCTCTGGTGTGTCGATATATGGCTCAAAGAAATGGATAATGAAATGCGTCGCACAATTCATGCCCAGCTTTCTTACTTCCGAGCAGCCATCCTCAAGACAAACTACATCGATAAGTTCAAGACCCAGATGGTGCCTGTAAGAGAGAAACAGTCAAGGATCTTGCTGAGTGATTCCCTAAGTTCTGCATCGTCTTCAACTGATCCGAAGGCCTCGACTTCAAGTCCATGAGTAATATCTCCGGTTGTCTCGCTCTTCCAGGTGCCTGGTCGTGCTTCGATGAATTCAACCCTATCGAAGTTGAATTTCTTTCCGTTATTGCACAGCGTCTTCTCGATGGTATTATCAAGCTGAATCCAAGCACTATCTTCCTTATAATGAACTCGGGTTATGCTGGTCGTTCCAAAGTCGAATTTTAATTATAATTAAACAATATATTTTAATAACAATTTATAAAAATTTGTTAGGATTTCGATACAAATTATAGAAAAATTGTTTATTTTATATTTATTAGGGAAGTTATTGTTGCGTACCGAAAGTTGTTACGAAAAAGTGATATTATTTGACATGTAAACATGAATATTTGACAAATAAATATTTACGTGGCATGTGATTATAAATGATTATTGGAAGAATGATATCCTATATTTGTTTAAATTTACTTTGAAAAGAAAAATTAAGTGTTTGATTGGGACAAGTAGCCAAAATGCTAGCAATCCAGTCCACAGTTCTTCCTTTCAGAAGCATTCTGTAGAGTAAATCGAGTCTGAAAGGAAGAACTGTGGACTGGATTGCTAGTACCTTGGCTACAAGTCCCAATCAAGCATTTAATTTTGCTCTTCAGAGGCATTCTGAAGTGGAAATTTTTGATTTCTTAACGATGGCGTATGAAAGGAAGATCTGTGAGTTTAGCTACTAACATGCGTGGTACCTGTGTCAATGTAGTCCCCAGTTCTTCCCGCCAGATGCAATTTTAAAAAAAACTATTACATAATTTGAATGATTATAGGACTTTACATGACAAAAATATTAATATTTTGACACATAAAACTAGAAAATCTGATAACTTTACATGTCAGATAATATCACTTTTGTGTCACTTTTTCGGTACTTGACATATATTAGTTATGATTATGGATATTCTCAGAGTGGGGATTTCTTGGGTTTAGCCAGATTTTTGGATTACCCCGAAAAATCACAATCTGTATACTACTAAAATTGGAATGCCAAATGATGTATAATCCAAAAATCGAATAAAAATGGGAGTGATAAAGAACGTTATTTTGCACGAAAAAAAAGCAATAAAAAAGTGACGATCATAACAACGGGGAATAGGATTCTGATGGGTTGTTATCCCTCAACCTCTCGAATTTCAAACAAACCTGACCGGAGTGTCAAGAGGGCGCCAAAACTGGACTCAAGGGTTGCGTCCTCTACCGACATTCACGTTAAAGTTTTAACCGATAAACAAGTATTCCAACAAATAACGACCGGCGTCAAGCAAATATCGAACCCCGCTGACCTTGTCCCCCAAGTGTGTGTCGGTGAGGGTGCTTTTCCTATCGCAACAGCTGTTTTCAAGCTCGAAGAACCGGATGGCAGCGAAATTCGACTTCCGATCATCTCTTGTTCGGTAAAAGGCAATGGGGCCTGCTTGTGCGTGTCCTCCATTGACTATTTAATCCAGCAGAATTTCCAGAACTACGATACAACACTTTTATTCAAACAAATAACGAGAACAATCTCAGGACAACAGAAAACCTTCATACAGACATTCTGCCTCGGTTTCACTAGATCCGATATTCGCGTCTACAAAAGCTCTTTCGAATGTATGAATTTATTTGTCGAAGGCGGCGTTGATTTTCCACAAAATCTTCAGAATTATTCGGTGATCGTTCTCAACACGAGCTATGTGCTGTCTCTTGAGCAGATGGACATCTTATACGCTTACGTTACTGAAGGCGGAAATGGTTTAATAACATTTTATAATCCAGCCGATGAAAGTCCGAATATTAACGATTTCTTGATGCGGTTCGGCATAAGATTCACAAATTTAGTCAGCGGAGACGAAAATGACACGATTGAAGTTGGACAAAGTTATGAACTCTCTCACGATTTGACTTTCAAGGAAATAAGTGATAAATATGAACGACTCATAGAGACAGACAACATAAACCAGAACCAGTTGAACGATTTAGTTTCAAGCTTGAGAATTTACGTTTTAGCATGTGGTGACGAAAACACACCGAGATTATCACATTTATTGGACTGCTCGTGGACGTATTTGAAGAGAACAAACTATATTGTGGGAAACACACTCTTCCAGACACAGCAACAATCAACTGTTTCATTATTGATTTTAGACCTTTTACAGAAACTTCCTCTCGAGTTATTAAAGCCTGTTGATGGCTTCGAGATATTCCCTGGCATCACCGGTAACGTGGAATTAAGAGATTACGAGATAGATTTGACGATCAACAGCCAGGAGTGGACTTCGACAGGTTTGTGGCTGCCAGCGGGTGTCATGGGAGAAGTCATCATCGAGAATGTTCCACCGAGCACTTTTATTCAGATTGGTTGTCATAACGAGAAAAATCTTCCAAAGAAGTTGCCGTGGGGAAGATGGCCCTCGACATTGGTGACAGAGCCCGTTATAACAGAAGAAACAAAAGTTGGTTCTCCTTATGGTGGAATTGTTTATTTAATGAACGGCGAAGAAGAGGAATTGATCAGCTATGACATTCACGCCAAGTTCTGCAACTTCTGTGAATTCCCTCGCTACGTTATGGACGCCGATACTTGGGACAGAACTAAAGATATCGAAGTTCCATGGGGGGAGATTGAAACATCGAATGTTATAGTGACTGCACCGAGTGAGAACCTCAGGAAGGTCGATGTTGACGTGCTTGCGAAGAGATTGGACGCTTTAGTTGCAAGCATCAAAGATTATCTTAAGATAGAGTGGGATTACAAGTTCCGTATCATATTTGATGTTATGGTGGATCTTGGAGAACCATCAATTTCATATCCAATCGCTTTCTCAACAAAAGATATCGAAAATGTTGTCGAAGGCTTCAAATTCCCAAACAAATACCTCTTCGATCTCCTTGTCGGTGTCGCTGAAAGTATTTTACAGACTGCTTGGGTCGATGATGTCACAAAAATGGCCATCTCGTCTGTAGCTGCTTCTGCTGCGCTTACAAAGGTCTATGATGGATTCAGCCCAATGCTGCTTGAAGATGTTGAGTTGCCGCCATTGTTCCACGAATTATGGGAGATTCACGTTAAATGCAACATGACGTTGTTCGCAAAGGTCCTTGCCGCGATCAGAGAATCCGCTCTACAGCAGAGCGACGTTCCTGAAGATATGTGGATTTCATTTGTTAGAACTTTGAGCACGATTGGTAATATTGACTTTTCAAACTTACTCAGTAGGACTAAGCCTATCCCACTCTCTGTTATTAACTCTCTCAGGGCTCTCCATCCTTACAAAATGTAATAATTTGTCTGTTTTCTAATATTTGATTGATATATTTGTGTATAAACTGTTTATTATTCCATTATATATGAAATCGACTCTCTTTTTCCTTTTTTTCATTTTTCAACTCTCGAACTAATCTTCATTGATCAAAAACATTATTTAATAAACTTATAGCGATGAAAGTTAGTTTACTATATAGATCACTAAATCTAGTTTAATGTTTTCTAAAAGAATAATGTTATTATCAATGTAGTAGTGATGATTTTGAAGAAAGAAGTTTATTAAAACCTTGTAATTCAAAAACAAAAGATATAAATGGGAAATGATATGTCTTGATGAGATGACTTATTCCGCTTGGATACATGGAATTGATTCCATTAAATTACATGGCTCAATGAAGAGTTTTTGAAATCCGTGAAATTTTAAAAATCGATGAACAAGTTTCATTATATTGTAAAAAGTGAAAGAAAGAGCTAATAGATAGTATCTAAAAGCCCAAAATGAATAACAAAAATATTTCTGTGATTTTAAAAGAAAACTACGATCTACATCTGTATCTATTGCTAAAAATCATAAAATGAGGCAAAAAATATGATGTCTAACATTTGTTGAAAATCGGCCAAATTCAATATTTATACGTAAAATGTGATTTCCATATCATGTATTATATGACCACTCCAACAAAATCAATTTTTATGATTTAAATGTTATGTATTATCATAACATTGGATATATTATAAAAATATAATAGAGATTATGAAAAATATTCAATTTTTAATTCAATTGATTTTCAAAATCGAATAAAATGGTATCATTTATCGGGCAATTTTATTATACATATGAATTTGAGTACAGGCAACCAATAAAAACAATAATCAAAGAAGATTATTTCAGATTATATATATTTACATAAAACAAAATCCAAATTTCAGAGACATTTTTCTAAAATGCCAATATTTTTTAAAAAAAATCAAATTGGATTATCCTCAAAATTCAATAATTTCATAATATTTAGCATATACATGATATACAGATAATATATTTTAAGTCGATAAGTTAATAATCAAATTGAAAATATAATTAGATTATACAGATTATGTATATATTAAATTTATTGAAGATTTTGAAAAATAATGAGTTTTCAGAGTTCACAAATAATTGAGTGGTTTACAAAAACGATATAAAATCAAATTTTGGAAACATGAAAGAAAGACTCAGCAAGCAAAAATTGCGACGTTTGGTCAACAAAAGTGAACGTTTCTTTGAATATATTTCTCCCAAACAAATTTTTTAATGGAACAAATCATCAACTTCAGTGGCAACTATCAAGAATTCCTGGAGTCTGTTCCCGAGAACAAGCTGGTCGTCATGGACTTCTTCGCCACGTGGTGCGGTCCATGCAGAAAACTGGGACAACAATTACCAAAAATATCACAAGAGAATCCAAACGTTCTTTTTTATAAAGTAGACATCGACGCGAACGCCGCATTGTCGGATTACTATTCTGTGAGGTCTGTGCCGCATATTAAATACGTGAGAAAAGAGGGAGGAAAACTAAACGAAATCGACTCCATAACAGGATTGGATATGGCTAAATTCAAGGCAAAAATCGAGCAGTATAAGAATTAATTTAGCATCCAAAAATTTATTTTTGATTGGAAAAAAGCATAAATTTAATTGTATTTGTATAAGGCATAATTGCATCCACGGAATGCTTTAAGAGATATAAAGTTATTCTATTCTTACTTTAAGAGATATAATATTTTTCAATTTAACGCTTCACATTAATGAGAACTTATTTATTATCTTATTTCTTTGATTTCTGTAGTATTTTGATGGATATAGATGATAATGATGACTTTAATAAACAAAGTTTAAAAAAAATTAACAAACAAAACATATTTATAATGGTAAATAGTCTGGACAGAGCTTTTTCTATCGATTAGTAAAAGATTTAATAGCGGTTTGTGTTAATGAAATTTTGATCATAATTTTAGTCTCTGTTAATTTCGTTAAACTGATTGAATATGAACTACCTGGACGAAGGATAGTATAGATTTCTAGTATTGGTCAGTAAACAAGACGAATAAAAACGAAAATTATGCATGAACTATTGTATATTGATCAGAGGCAAATTTAACCTTCAGGTTGTATATCAACCTCAATGAGTTCTTCCACGCTCTGAGATGGAGCTTTGTTTGAGGCATTGAATGAAGAATAGGGAAATAATAGATACCGAAGCATAATACAACGATACAAAGTGCGAAACAGATTGCACTCTTGTGAGATTTACGCATAGGAAGTGTGCTTACCGCGAAACAAAACCCAATCACACCAATCATTAAAGGAACTGCGTAATGGTACTGATAAGTGGTCCTGGGAACTAAAATAAACGGAAATAGACTTGCTGAGTATGTCATAGACCAAGTTATCAATGATACATTTCTAAGATTGAATATTGGAAGAATTAGACATAAAATAACACCTACAACAGAAAAGTAGTATGTGAATGGATTGGGAAGAGGCCAAACAACCTCTATTGATGTTTTTTGAAACATTAATGTATGAAAACGAACCAATGGCCATTCATACCACTTGGATTCGAATCCACCAAGTTTTGTAAATTGATTGTTGAGCTTATGCATCGATATAAATGAAATCCAAACTCTTCTCAATAAGCCGGCTTGAATAAACCTACGTTGATCCTGTTTCTCCCAGTGCCACAGAAGCGAGGCTTCATAGCCTTTGGTAAATCCATCCTCTGCATAATTTTTATATCTGCAAACTATAACATGAACAATGAAAGAAAACAACATTACAGACACTGCGCATGAACCTATTATAATGCCTCTGCCTACTAAAATTGCAAATTTTGTACCCAAAAACCTGGAAATTAAAGTTTCTTCGTCTTCGTCTTCATCATCATTCGAATTATGCTTATAGAGTTTTTCTTTAAGTGGTGGAAGTCTGAATAGTTCAATGAAAGAGCCTCCTGTCAATTTGAAAAATTGCTGAAATGCAGGAAGTGCCAATAATCCACCAGCTGTGTACTTAACAGAGCAAGCAGCGCCTACAGAGAGTCCGCATATAACAATTGCCAACAAAGAATCATCATATGTCAAATAACAAGTTGAACACACAGCAATCATCGACATAAAGTGTAAAATTCCATCTGTGAGTATCAATTTGCCCTCCGCTGCAATGCTGTTGTCGCACAATAGCAAAAATGCGCCTAATAAAGAAGTTGTTAAAGGAACGCCTAAAAATCGACAAGAAAGATAAGCGAGGCTTGGAACGAACGAAGAAAAGCTCGTTATTCCATATCTAACCAATACGTAGTATACTTCTGTGTATTCTGCTGAATTAAAAAATGTTGTCGCATTATAGTTTTGAAGTTGCGATAATAGGGCCAAATAGAGTTTTCCGAGTGGTGGATGTATATCCACAAAGTATTCTTGCCTTAAATAGTAATTTGTGAAATTTCCAAAATGAGTTTCGTCGAATGTGCAAGTATTCGGTACATCTGTAGTGAAAGTGCGCGATAGAATGCCTAAGAAGATGCATAATAAGAAAAGAAATACATCAAGCTGAGAAAAATATTTTGGAGAATTATTTATTTCGTTTTCTTGGAAAACTTCTTCGGTTTCTTCTTCTCCTTCATCATTATATTCTTCAAATAAAGAATTTGAGCTTATTAACATGGAAATATCTCGTTTTAGATTTATTACGCGATTTTTAAGCGATAATTGGATATTATTCTTCGATGATATCATCTTTCTGCTTGAATATATTGGATTGAAAGCGTTTTCGTGTTGATTTGAGTCTTTGTTTTCGTCATTTTGCTCCAATAACATAAAATGACTTATCCAAAAATAAAAAATATTCGAAAAATATTAAATATTTATTTAAATATTATTGAATTTATGAAATATTTGATTTTTAAAAATACATGAAATTATACTATTTCAGGTCTAGGGGCAGAATTCACTTGAAAATCAGCAAAATAGAATATTATAAATTTTTCGAATTTGAATATTGAACAAGAGAGGTTCTAGATCATTAAAACAGTTCTAAACATCAATGTGCTATCATCTGTTCATCATATGGAACTCCAATTTAATTCTTATAGTCCAAAATTTAGTTTATATTTGGTAAAACATCATTTTTTCACATCAAGCACAATATTAAATTGAAGAAATAACGAAATTATAATCATTTATTAAGCAAAATTTACTTGATTCCGTATCAAAACTCAAGATATTTCGGTTTTTTAACAAAACTTCAACCATTCCAAAATATAGTAGGGAATCAAAGACAGCTATCAATGATTAAAGAGATTTGCATAATAGATTTCGATCAAATATTTCATAAAAAATTATGTAAAAAAGGAAGTTAACAAATACAGATCTATTTAGAAACCGTAGAGTGTCTTGCCCTGTCTCTTGAGAGCGTAAACGACATCCATAGCGGTGACTGTTTTACGACGAGCGTGTTCTGTGTATGTGACTGAGTCACGGATGACGTTCTCGAGGAAGTGCCTCAAGACGCCACGGACTTCTTCGTAGATATCACCTGAAATACGCTTAACACCGCCACGACGAGCAAGACGACGAATGGCTGGCTTTGTGATACCCTGAATGTTCTCACGCATGACCTTGCGATGGCGCTTAGCACCACCCTTACCGAGACCCTTACCACCTTTGCCTCTGCCGGACATTTTTATTTAATGAAGTCGAATTCGATTGTTCTCAATTTTAGCGCCGAAAATTTCTGCCACTTTAGGTCGCTTGTTTTTGAATAGCTTTTAAATTTTTTGGCGCGAACAAATTTTTATTAAAATCAACTCCAATGACATACTAATGATATAGAGCTTGTATTTGAAATATCAAAGAAAAATTATGAATCATTATCTAGATATGAGATGATATAATTTTTGACATTTTAACAATTTACAAAACATTTTTCTATTTTTGACAGTTTACAAGTCATCTCACAGTTTTTGACAATTTACACGTCATTTTGCAATTTTTGACAAAATAAGTCACTCCACACCCTAATTTCATACCTACTTAAGCCTATGATCCCTTTTTTTGCCACTCACTTATATACATCAATTCCTTTTTAGCCCTTAACTTTCAGCTAACAGATTCAAAATACCAAAAATATGAAAAAAAATTCTCAAATTTGTATCCTTATTACATGCTCATCTTATATTTAATGTCAGTGTATTCCATATGTTACTTTCAAAATCCCAAAAGAAACAATATTTTGAAATTCAGAATAAATATTACTGTACTGAAAGGCAAAGATTAACTAAATAATAACCTCTACCACTAAGCTTTATTTACTAGTTCACCTGATTTCAAAATTACGAACTTTTACTTTTTCTCGAATTCTTTATTGAAAAACTATCAATTATTTCATTCTATCAGAATTTTGCACAGTAAGCTATTAATACACCATGTTCTATTTTAACATTTTCTACAATTATATATTCTGATTCAAAAAGTTTTCTTGAATAAAAGGTTCTTTTGTAAAGTACAATAATGGTATTTAGTAAAGGATACAAATAAACGTGATAAAGCTTTAACATTGATAAAATTGTTGAGGGAAAAAAAATATTTTATGATTGAACTAAAAGTATGTAAAATTGTTTGAGGCTGATGTATATGTAAACTTTTGTTAGTTGTACCGGATACATTTGGTGTTAAAGTTTAGCTACACTGGATAAATAACTAAACAAGCTGGGAAAAAGCGTATTTTTCATAAAAACTGAAAACGACTGATGTCACAACAACAAGCAGAACCGAAACCATCAATAGTTGATCTTGATTGAGGTCTTGACATGGCTCAGCAACATGAAAAAAATAAAATAACGTTTTTTTTTACAAAAATACGTTATTTTAATGCAATGTTTTTTATATCCCCATAAGCGCATTATTATGCTGTTTATTAGTTGTATTTCTATAATCTAAAGTATAAAAAAAAATCATGTAAAACAAAATATGGTCAGCTCAAAATCTGAGATAAGAGCTTAATAATAAGCAGATACTTTATCCATCCACATCCGATCATCTCTGTGTTAGTTAATTACGATATTTACCTTGCAAATCGCAAGAAGTTGATCTGAATTTGGTTATCCTTGATATTGAAGATCAAATTACTTTAACATATTAATATGAAAGATCTAAGGCCAAAATCATCGTAAACCAGATTTTTTAGGAATCATCGAAGTTAATGAATGCTATATTGATGCAAATCCTGTTCCTACAACTGGAAGTGTTACAATCATCGATTCTCTCACTTACGAGTCAATCAATCAAATTTTGTTTCTTCTTATAAATGTGAGACAGAACATCAATTACCTGAATACAAATTCATATTTCGCAACGTTGAAATCAAAAGAACGTGCGAATTTAACCAATATACTCGTATTTGCATTTTTAGCCATCGATAATGAAAGTTTCAATGAAATCAATTAGGTATTGAATGATTACAATGAATTTCCACCAAATAGAAGTTTTCTATTTATAAAATGGAGAATGCTAAATAGTTAATAGCTTCTTATTGCAGACAACTCTTAAGGGTGCATACCAGACTTTAAGAGGTCCTCTCAATTCAGCTTAAGGTTATTTTCCCGTTTTGCGTTTTTTAGCCCGATTATTGACGTTTTTATCTTTTCAGGCGATGATTGTAAATGGCTATATTGTGAGCATTATATCTGTATTCTTTTCTTTGAAAAGCTTTCGAATCGGGCAATTGTGCTTTTTTTTGCAAAAAATCGAAAATTTTTTGTTTTCCGGTTAAACATAATATTAACAAAAAACAAAATAATATTAATCAAACATGTATTGCAATGTTACAAAAATACTAATGAAGCCAATTTATGCACTTTTTAAAAAAATCGAATTTTATTATTGAATTCTGATTCATTAAGGCTTTGCAAGATAAATATATATCATGAAAAAACTCATGAAAACATTGCAAACATATAACTTTATTAAATAATTGACTACCAAATACTGATCCATCATGAAAAATATAGATAGGTATACAATTAACGCAAGCCATACAATACATGCAGTGCGCATTTTGGTAAAAATAATTGTTTTATTTTTGCTCAAAATTAATTTCTTCTGCATTCCACGTATTATTATTCAAATTACACACAGGCAAGCCTTAGCATATTAAGGCGGCACATTTGATAAGAAAATATAAAAATATTTTTGATGATGTTAAAAAATTAATTTTTGCTGTAGAGAACGGTAAATACTTATTGGATTGGTATCAAAAATGATCTAGCAATGGAACAATTATTCAATCTTGCTTTGGTCAAAACCTGCTGAAAATATATATAAAAAATACGCCACTTTTTAAGCTTAGCTCAAAAAGTAGCTGTATATTTTTATTCATGCGCCTTCAATTTACATATAACTAATAGAGTATTATTCATTTGAAAGCTCGGAAAATTTGAATTGAATGCGCATGAATATATATTTTGTCAGTAAGAACGATAAATACTCACAAAACGCGAGCAGAAAGCTGTAAATAGAGTTTTGGTTAGTATGGATATAAAATTTAGTTTCAAAATCATCATTTTGCACGGAGATTTAATAAATAATGTTGAGAATCGGATATTTTCAACTTCGAACTAGGTAGATCAATTGCTCATCAAGAAAAGAAAAGAATGGCACCACATAATTTTTTTGCAAAATCTTCATCATTTTCTCGAACATAACGGGACTTGAGCGGTTTCTGCAACATGAAATTGGAAAACGATCATTTCAATATTGTAAAAGCACCTCAAAAGTTTATGTTCCTGCATCAATTGAGATCATTCAATCAAATGCTTTTCGTGGGTTTGTTAAAATATCCTCAATTATTTTTGAAAAGCATTCTCGTCTTAGATAAATATGTGATGTGGCTTTTTATGACCAATATTCATTAGAAGTTTTGAGCTTTTCAGGAAAGGGACTTGAGCAGTTTCCCCAACATGACGCAGCTTTACAAATCCTCTCAAAATTGAGAGTCAATGTTGCGGAAGCTCGAAAAAATTGAATACTTTTCAGCAAGATTTGAGAGGGCCAAAATTTTAATGTCATTGCAAAGTCACTTTTGGTGATTCTTGCTTCTCGTTGAAGCCTGCTCACCATACTTGCACCACAGATACTCCATCCTGTGGAGATGATAAGAGTCTTAAGCTGAGTCGATTCAAGTTGTCCATCATGAGATACGAATCAAAGTCCGTCAAAACAACGAAACCGACAGAATCCAGTTGACACACGATAGCTTGGCTATAGCAATTGCATATTACGTTGTCAAATCATATCTCGAAAAATTTCAAAATAATGCAAACCTTCTATTTCATATTTTTATCGACTAATACGTATTTTTAGCGACAGACAAAGCAGAAGCAGCGTAGATCCTACCAAATCTCCGTATTACAGCAATCATGGATATGTTTTTAAATTTTGCCAATTTTTAATAACACGCTTCCATGATACACACTATCACATTTTTGTTGTTCTGTATGTGCTAAGCATATTGGCTTTTATTTAGCTGTTCTATTTCAATTATATAAAATTCGCAAAAAAATGTGTCTATTTATTGGTTATTACTCGGTATAGTTACATTTTTAAGCTTAATTATAATTTTATAGAAAAACCATATACTATTGATCAATATTACTCGATAACACAAATCACATTATTTTCCTATGTCTTATGACTATAAATAAGTAGGAATTGATATACATTTGTGCGTTATGTTGTGATTATACTGTTAAATGTGCTATGCACACTTTGAAAATTCATTTGAAAAACGTCTTTCATTAAAAATGAATTTAGGCAACTTTATATCAGTAGATTCAATTAGAATTATGCAATATTTAGTGTAAACTGTTAAATATTTACCTTTCATTGAGATTTAAATATGTTTTCATAAACTTTTCTGATTTCATTAATGAATCCGTAAAGATTTTGATTATCGAACAACTCACCAACCATCTTAACAATGTTGATGAGGTTATCTTTGATTTCATAATACTCGTCGTAAACATTGTAATTAATAATTATGTTTGTCAGAATTTGAGGATCGATTTCATGAAGACATATCTTCTTTCAAAATTTGATTACTATTCAAAACTAATCATAATTAATGTTGCGCAACATCCAAATGTACCAAAAGCTAGCATTCGTACACAGCTGTGCCCATAGTTGCATTAAAATCAATGATGTTAAGTTCCATGAAGATATTAATAACCAAAGAAGATTAATTATTATATTATTATTGTTTTGTTTAACTAATAATTTCCCAGTTTTTATTATCGGAGTTAATTACGGTAAGCTTACCAAAATTCGAATGCAGAAAATAACTCTAAATTATTTAGAGTTGAAAAAAGTAAAATTAATAGTCTAGACTGTTAAATAAAAAAAAATCTCCGGTAATAAAAACTGGGATAATAACTAAAAATTAAATATTAAAAATTAAATACCCTACCTTCCCTAACATTGGAAAATTTTCATGACCCTATACCCATGAACTAAAAAACAAATTTTGTTACGTAAGTCGAAATAAAACTTAAATCATTAGAAGCAAACAATGTGGTGTCAATATGCACATGTTTCTTCATATGAATACATGCTTAACACCGTGTCATTTTTCATCTTATAATTCTCGAACTTTGGAAGGATGATATTTAAATCTGTTATATTCTTTTGTTTCTGTTTTAATCATAACACGACATAATATTTTTGATAATGGAAGTCTCTTAAACCATTTGTCTGTTAAGTTTGTTAAATATAATATATCAGGAAAGAGGTCCCATATTTTTTCATTATCTACTAATTGACCGTCAAATGCAAAACCAATTGGTTTAATATTATATTGACCTTTATAATATAAACTTTCAACATAATCACAAAAGTAAACATCAACTTGTTTGACACCATCCAAAATTGGATTAAGTGCTTCAATTAATTTATTGACTGTTACATACTGAAGATACTGAAGTTCTGAGCTCATTTTGTTGGAACTTTACGGATGCAATATATAGAAACACCGTTTTCTTTTGGATTTTCAACTATTTTTATTTCATCCTCATCACATTTATGAGGTCTTTCACCTTTATTCCATCTATGCCACGTAATCGAAAATACTTTTCCGTTGTATCTATAAATAAGTTCACTTTTACATCCTTTATATTCATTTATTAAATCACAATCTTCATTTCTAAATTGTTATTTAATCCATTCAGGATTTAGACCACGACCTGTTTTAATAGGTGTTAAATCTTCAATTTTATCAGTTTTGAGGGAATGTTTTATTACATTTTCATAACTTGAGGAGTCTGAACCCAAAAGGTTCTTAGATTTAATTGAAAATTCATTAAATTTTAATTGTTTAATTCCCCATTTCTTCATAAGTTCAGGCGAAACGATAGCCATATATATTCACTCTTTTATTTGAATAAAAAATTAAATTATTTTAAAAATAAACTTTAAAAATTAATTGCTCGGAATTATAATATAAATATATATGTTGGAATACATCCTCTATATATATGATTACAAAATCCGATAACTACCCCCTTCATTATACTACTTATTTTGAACAAATTTAAGATCGAATTTTAGTGGATATATGTAATCTATGTGTATTATATTGATGAATGGCTGATTTATTTTAGACTTTTCGGATCAGATTTCACGAATAACGAAAAAAAATCACAAAAATTGGTTGCTTGGATACATAACTTTTACTTTAGGACACTTCTACAAGGACAAATGCAGATACGTAAATGGTATTTATGCCAAGAGATTCAATTGTTTAACGAAATTTTCGTCATTCACAGATTTTTTCTGGTAGATATATTTTATACCATGATTATACAAGTTCTATTGATTATATGTGCAATTTTATACAATCTCAGTGTACATCAGTTATTTATTTACCTTCCAATATTTAGAAAGTCATTTCATGCACATTTATAGGTAATACCGCTAATTATATATTTCAAACTGAAAATTCAGGCAAAATCGAAGTCAATAAATGCTTCATTGATATCACTTCTGTTCCTACAGATGGAAGTGTTACAATCATTGATCCTCTCACTTCCAAGTCAATCAATCAATTGAATTTCCTTTCTTCTTATCAATGTGAAGCAGAGCATCCGTTACCTGAATACAAATTCATATTTCTCAACATCGAAAATAAAAGAACGTGCGAATTTAACCCATTTAAGCGCCTTAGAAGTCTCACGCGTTGGTAATGAATATATCAATGCAATGCAGTTTCGAAATTGATAAACTTTCCAATAAAACGTTACCTTTTAGTAATTGTTTTTTGAGAGAGCTCATATAAAAATTCTATGAGTATCATTCAAAAAAGTGTAATCTCATATTTTTGAAAAAATAGTTTTTTAGTGCCTTAAGAGTGTGCCATAATTTGCAAACTAGAAAGACAGCTATACTCATGTATGAGGCAAATAAAATAAGTTTTTGAAAAACAAAACAAGAATATGTGTGATCATTCTGAAATCGATCGGCTCAAAATCTGATTATTAATTATGCTTGATTTGAGTCTGTGTTCAGTATTTGCAACTCGTTGATACAACGCTTAATCGTTTTGGAACTAATTTTTTTTTCATACTATTAACGAGAAAGCTCCTCCTCACATTTTGATTTTTTTAAAAGGAAGTGTTTCGTGTCCCGCTTTACTTGACGGGGTGAGACTCATCAAAATGGAATTTATGTTATTTTAAGCTTGCAATTTTGGTTTTCGAAAGATAGCCTTTGCAAGCTTTCACAAAAAACATCAAAAAACTAAATTAAAAATAAGCAAAAAATTTAAGAAACTCTGGATTCGAACCAACGACTTTTGAGGTTTTTCAAAAGATCGAGACGATTATTATTTTTTAAAAATGGGAATAAATGAATTTATCTCTAATGTTAGAACGGCAGAGACTATCGAGAAGATGAAATTCGTCATCAGCACAGAGATGGCTTACGTCCGTGCCAAGCTTAAAGAGTCTGGAGCGGCCAAAGACCCTTATTTGATTGCAGAGCTCGTTTTTCTGGACACAATCGGCGAAAACGTCGGCTGGGGACAGATGTATGCAGTGCAGTTGATGGCCAACAAGTCATTAAGCATCAAACGAATGGGATATTTGGCAACAGGACAATTATTGGATGGATCTTCCGAATTATCAGTTCTTGTCACACAAACACTGATCGGAGACATCCAAAGCACCGATATTTACGTCCAATCTTTGGCTCTCGCGTTCGTAGCGAATTATGGAAATAAAGAGATCTGCACAGAAACGGCAATGCCAATCCAGAAGCTGATAAACAACACTTCGAACCCAAAGCTGCTTAAAAGGGCTGCAATGGCTCTTTATACGTCGATGATTCAACTTCCAGAATTAATTCAATCGTTTAAAAACAGTTTTCAAAAACTTCTCAACGCGAATGACAATGGATGCATAATGGCTGGAACAAATTGCATCATAAAAGGACTCGAATTGGTTCCAAAAATGCAAGAATTATGGCATATATTCATAAATCCTTACACGCAGATATTAAGAGCACTCACACTCACACGCCCACCACAACAGTACGCTTTTGGTGTCACTTTTGATCCGTTTTTGCAATGCAAAATCATTAAAGTTTTGTCTCTCCTCAAATGCGAATCAGAGGACTTTCAAACAATACTCCAGGAAATCATTACGACAACAGATGCCCGTAAAAATGCTCAGAGAGCGATTTTGTATCAAGCGGTTGAAGCTGTTGTTAAAATTCCTCAAAATCAATCATTAAGAGGTCTCAGCTTCAATCAAACAGGCAGGCTGTTGTCATATAAGGATTCTAACATCCTCTACAGCGCTCTTTCGTTGTTTGATAGAGTTTTATACAGTGATAATCATATTATTAATCATGGATCGAGTGATGCTGTCGCTTTGCAGAGATACAAGAAGCACATCGTTAGATGCATCGATAATCCTGACGCTCATCTTAGAAAAGTCGCTCTTTCTGTTATTCTCGCATTGATTGACGAAACAAATGTCGAATCATTCGTTCCTGAAATGCTGCAATACATCAGATTGGCAAATTCCGATTTTAGGTCTGAATTAATCAATCGCCTCTATTACGCGATCTTGAGATTTTCAAAAGATCCAAATTTCGTCAGGAAATCTGTTGCTGATATTGTTTTCGAAAATGGAGATTATGTCAGCACAGAACTCATCACAGCTTTCGTTGATTACACGATGAAGCACCCAGAGATCCACAAAGATCTTCTTGAGCAGCTTCCTCCGTTCTTCATGAACCCAGACAATCAGGCAGCAATTCAACTCGGTAGCTTCCTTTACGGTGAACTCGCAAGCAGCTACGATGAATCAGTAATGGACAACATGTTGCAATTACTAAGTATGCCGCAAGTCAAGGACCTGAGCAGAATGATGTTGATCACTTCACTTGCGAAGTTATGCCCGAGATTCAGGCAATACGAGAAAATCATTCCTGTTATGCAGAACTTGATAAATAACAACAATATAGAAATCCAACAACGCGCCGGTGAAATGGTTACATTGCTGAAGATGCCAGAACTCTCTGAAGTCATTCTTGCTCCATCTGCTGTTGACGAAAAGCAACCAACAACATCACCTGTTCATATGGAGACCGCAAATGAATCGAAAGGAAACAATCCAGATAATTTACTTAATCTTTTACTTGATGTTTCTCCTTCAGCACTAACACAGCCAACACCACAACCAAAGCAAAACGATCCATTGGGTGATTTGTTAAGCGCACCACCTGTTAACACTCCACAAACAGCTCAACAAAACATTCTTAACATGCAGCCACAACCAGCAGGAGCTCCACAACTTGTTGCTGACACACCACTTCCTCCTCCACCAAACTGCTTCCCAGTAATGAAGACAGTTGACTTCGCAGTCTATGGACAGACACAAGTTAACCAACAGAAGCCAAACCAGATCGCTCTGATGCTGACAACAGTTCCATTGACCGACAAACCTCTCACAAACTTCGTGATGGAGTTCAGAGCTGCACCAGGATGGAAATTACTTGCTAAAGAGCCTTCTGACAAGATTCTCAGACCAATGAGAGAAAAAAAATCAATCACTCAGATTGTTTATCTGATGTCTTCTGGAACACCATTCGCATTGAACATTGCTGTTACTTTCATGGTTGGAGCGCAGCCAATCAGAGAAGTTGGAGTCCTCCAAAGGTTAAAATAAATGGGTAGCAGTAATATATATAATATTCTATCTTTTGTAATTAAAATATTCTTTATGTCTAATTTTTCTTTTTCTTTTCGGAATTCAGATCAATTTATAGACTTGAAACAAATCAAATAATAAAACTGATTTCTTTTGAAGTATCTAGAAACAGTTTTCATTCAATGACATAACTCATTTCCCCAAATATTGAATTGTTCTTCATTTTGATATGATGCTGATCAATTCTATATCATTCCACAGATTTTGTCTTCCGTATGAAATCTAACTACATTTGCAGACATTGGCACTTTCTTCTTTTACATCGTTTGATATAACACAATTTTTATGATAATTTTGGTTTTAAATTCGCCAATAATTTTTAAATTAAATCATTATATTAAAATGATTTGGAAATATGCATATAGAGTTTATATTGGAGCGAAATGAGTATTAAATGTTATTCATATGACAAATATTTAATTTCGAATTAATATTTGTCATGTTGGACTCTATCCCTATAAAAATAGTATTGATTCATGTTAGTTATGGATAAGCATAACAGATATTTCTAATTTATTAACAATTTTGGGAATAATTTGTAAACATATCTATTTTCGTAAATATACAAATACATTGCTTCAGCAACACTTTTCATTGTGACGTTTTGTTGCTTTCAAGTCTTGATGTGTCTCATCAAGTTGATTATTGATAATTTCTTTAACCATCTGTTCAAAAGCATTCTCTACATTGTATTTTGACGATGCTGATGTCTCAAAGAACGATATTTCTTTGGAATCAGCAAAATTTTTCGCTTCATCGAACGCAACTTGTCTAGAATCGGTCAAATCCGACTTATTTCCACATAATATTATTGTCTTATTGATATTGATGTTGTCATAGTATTTCAATGCATCATCAAACGTATCTTTTCTTGTAATGTCGTAAATAATAAAAATTCCTTGCACTTTGTGCGTGATTTGAAGTGACATTCCTGAGAATTTTTCCTGTCCTGCGGTGTCCCACACGCGTATTTGTATATCTTGTCCTTCAATATTTACGACGCGCTCCAAATAGTGAACGGTAACTGTGCTCATTTCGTATTCGTTGCAGTGCCCTTCGAAGTATGAATTGACGAGTGAAGTTTTGCCAACAGAAACACTTCCGATTATGGCGATTTCGATGCCTCTCATAAAGTGAAAATTTAATGGAAAATTTAAGCCTGTGAGCGGAAGAAAAGTGACATATTTATAAATGTAAAAATCAATTCCAACGGAATAATGAATGATTTAGTGATAATCATTTCACCGCTTATTTTCGTTTATGCTTTTCATCTTGTCATAACGTTATTTATCGATCCATTATGTTTGAAACAGGAAAATTTAAAAAAAATATTTTTTCAATTTTTATAAATTATTTCATTTTGATAATATCTGTTTTGATAAATTGGAATTTTGTTCCAAAATTAAGCCTACTAATAACAAAAGCCTGTATAATAAATTTATTCACTCAAAAAATAAAATGTTTTCTCCATTTAGACAATTCTCCAAATGATATTTGGTACTATTACTATGAAAATGAATTCAATGGTATATTTGTTCAACAGATAACAAATAAATTTCAATCTTCAGCAGAATCCGGTGATATTTATATTTATGGTTCTACTTTTCAGAACACACAGGATACAACTATCATTATTCAAAAAGATAATATCAAATTCCTTCATTCAAATTGCAACTTTTTCAAATGTCGAAATTCCCAAAATCGCTATGGAGACGCAGTCCATTTTTATTGCAATAGCTCTATTATTCAACGGGGATTCTGTAGTGTTTCATGCAAAGCTTCTTCCGCTCACTCATATTGTTATTTGAACGGACAAAGTCAATCACCTAATTTTGTTATTGAAAGCACAGAAACTAATTCGCCAGATAATTGCGAATATGCATTTCTTTTTGGTTGTGGTACTGTTAATGTTCATTCAACAAATATTAGTAATGGTCAATTTTCCATTTGTCCATGTTATTATTATACTTATAATATATATAGGGCTTCCAATTGTTCAACTAATTATTCTTTATTTTCTAATAATTCATCTGTAAAGTATATTGTAAGCAATTCTTATACATATTCTGTTGATTATATGTGCAATTTTATAAATAATTTAGGAGAAACCATGTCTGTTATTTGTTTGAAATCCAATATTTTGAAAGTCATTTCATGCACATTTATAGGTAATACCGCTAATTATATATTTCAAACTGAAAATTCAGGCAAAATCGAAGCCAATAAATGCTACATTGATATCACTTCTGTTCCTACAGATGGAAGTGTTACAATCATTGATCCTCTCACTTCCAAGTCAATCAATCAATTGAATTTCCTTTCTTCTTATCAATGTGAAGCAGAGCATCCGTTAATGGACTACGAGCTCAAAATTAAATTTTTGGTCATTAATAATTTTTCTACAAAACAATGCTTCAACCATTAGAGAATTACATTAATCTCCTTCCAAATTACACACTTCAATAGTAGATAAAATTGCACAACTTTATACAAAAGAATACCATCATATTTTTTTATTCTGACTTAGAATATTGGCCTGAAGCAAGTCTTGCCAATGGCAAATGATCACATGGGCAAACAATTCCACAAACACCAACTTCACAAAGGAATTTGATCGAAGAAGGACCAGCAGCCTGTGAACCACAAATAACAACCTTCTTCTTAGACTTCTCAACAGACTTGCGAATGATATCACCTGCACCTTCGAGATCGAGGACATTGAATGGACTGTTCTTGAGGATGTTCCATGAATTGTATTCGTTGAGGAATGAGTGTGTTGCATCTTCTTTGCACATTCCGAAGAGAGTTTGTGTGAGGCCTTCAACATCGATGTAAATGAAGTCTGCTGCCTCGCTGATAGCATCTGATGTTAAGCATGCACGAGCGCATTCTAAAGCAGCGCCAACTTCGACATTTTCGATTCCTTCACGCTTGCAAATATCTGAAATTGCGACTTTGAGTTTTGTGACTTCCTTAGCTTCTGTGACTAATGGAACTAAGAAGCGCAATGAAGTGCGTCCGGCAGATTTTGCAGATTGGCATGTTGCTGTGACTAAAACATCGAGAAGTGGATTGCATGTCAAAAGAAGTCTTGCACCGCGAGTGCCCATCAACGGGTTGCTCTCGTTGTGCTTTTTTGTGTGCTCAATGAGGCGCTCCTTCTCTTCAAGTTGTTTCGCTTTATCGTCATCCCACTCCTTGTTTAACTCCTTGAGAACTCGAAGGCGAGCAATATCCTCTGCCAGTGTCTTAAGAGATGGAAGGAATGATCCGAGCGCGAGAGAAAGGAGTCTGACTGTTGCACTTTTGTCTGTTGGAAGCGCTTTGAGTGATGCTGTGATTTCTGGGATCAATGACTTAATGATATCGGCTTTGGCTGTTACGTCATCCTGATGATCAACGAGTTTGATGATTAAGTCTTTAGCATTATTCATGACGATGCAATCGAGACATAATATACCAAGTCCATCGGCGCCATTCTCCATGCTGCGTGTGACATCGTCTGCATTTCTGCATGCAGCCAAAACATCGAATTTGCCGTTTCTCGCTTCATCGGCCTTCTGAAGGACCTCTAGAACAACGCCTTCTGGGTTCTTCTCCTTGATTGGGACTGAGCCCTGGTATAAGAATCCACCAGCAATTGTGACGACTTCGCCTTCCTGGATTGTGATATCGGAGATCTTCAGTGAGTTGTCGTTGTGATCGATGATTGACCCTTCGATGCCGAAAACTCCTGGTTTGCCAAGTGTTCTTGCGATGAAAGCGCCGCTTGAGAACTCCGCTCCGTGGAGGCTGATTACACCTGCTGCAGCGTTGACTGCTTCGATGTCTGCTCCAGTGATTGTGGACTTAACGAGAATAACAGATTCTCCATTCTTCGCCTTCTCGATGCAATTAGCGTTAGAGAAAACAATTGGGCCAGAAGCAGCACCGAGGGATCCCTCAGCACCCTGTGCCAATGCCTCACTTGGAGCCTCGACCAATTGGTTCGTGTTTGCGTTGATTGCTGAGATGGCGTTCATGAGGTTGATTGCATCTTTAGCAGAAGAGCCCCCTTTGATTGCTTCGTTGACGATATTGAATGGACGTTCGTCTCCGAAGATTGCCATGTGGATGTGCGTCACGAAGATCTTGTTCGAGCGATTGACGACGCCTGCAACGAATGGGAAATCGATGCGTTGTTCGATCTTGGAGACAATCTCTGCTGCTGCTGGATCGACTTCTGCGCCGGGAGAGAGTGGGCGATATCCATTCTCTATGTCGTCCAATGAGCTCTTCTTGCAGAAATATCCGGATGTGGACTTCTTTCCGCTCTCTGGATCGTAGTTTGTCAAAAGAGCACTAAATGACTTCTCATCGTAGTCACCGAAGACATGCTGCTGGATAAAGACGGAGAAACCAGAAGAAAACTTAGTCCTCAATGTTGTGTAGGCCTTAAAGATCGCTTCAATCGCAATCTTGAGCTGATCTAAAGCATTTTGTGGGAACATCTTCCCTGTCTTTCTAATGACGATAGACTTGTAGATCTTAGTGAGGTGGATCCAATCGTAAGCTTTGAAGTTCGTGACGTGAATAGAACCTGTGTAATCGAGTAATTGATCCAAAATGAAAGAAAACTCATCGCGATCAATACCGTATGCAAGAGAGGAGAGGCTTGCGATGAGTCTCGGATACAATTGGTAAGGCAAATCGCGTAATGTTGAATATGTTGCAAGTTCGTTTGCAGTAAAGTCGTTCATTCCGATTCCATCGATTCCTGGGAGCGGAGATGGTCCTGTTGCTGTAAGAAAGAGAGGCCTCTTCTGTCCGAAAAATTTAGCAACTCTCTGTTCCAACGCGTGGAGATGCTTCTGGATCTCCTCCCACAGCGAATCAGGAATGCTGTTGTTGTTTTTGACGAATTTCTGATAAGCAGCGTCCGTGATAACGAAGCCGTCGGCAATATTTATATTTGTTCCGATGATTTTCGCGAGATTTACGGCCTTTTCGCCGCAGAGTTCTTCAACTTTCTCCCACGTTCCGAGTTTTCTGAGCAGAGACGGGACATCAGAAAGAGAAATAACTGAGTCCATTCTCTTATTGTAATAACGTTCTCCAAAAGTGACAAAATAGAGAAATGGTCACTTTTGTTACACTTCCATCAAACTGATAATGACTTTTTCTTCCTCCTGTGATATCTCTATTAGGATATATGAGTACTAGCGAAGTGTGGCTGGATGGTTTTTAGTAGTTGAGTATTATTTTGAATATTGATGGTTTGATTTATTTAATTGTTTCATACTCTTGTCATTAGATTATCATTCTTTATGGATGTCTACTGGCGAAGTGATGCTGAATGGTTTTAATTTTTGAGTTATATTTTGAATATTGATAATATATTTTGATATTAAAGAATTTATATTTTAAATATAAGTTTGACTTATCTATTTATAACTATTGACAAAGTATGGATGAATGGTTTTTAATTTTTGAGTTATATTTTGAATATTAATGGTTTAATTGAATTTAATTGTTTCATACTCTTGACATTATATTATTATTCTCTGTATATGACTACTGATAAAGCATGGCTTTATGATTTTAATTTTGGTATTTTTTTTTGAATATTGGTACTATATGTTGTTTAAAATATCCTTATCGTTTAAATACATACAAGGATTCAATGTGTGTGAATACATGGCAAGGTGTGGCTTATTAATTTTAGTATATGCATGATATTTCAAATATTCATAAAAATTTATGAGTGAGAAGAATTTTTCTTTTGTAATTAGATTTCAATCTTTGATGTATGATTGACTGCAAAGTGTGGAGAAATAATTATAATTTTTGAATGATTTTTTCACAAAATAAAACCAAATTGAATTTCAAGCCTTCAATGATTGCGCCTCAATTTTGGTTCACATGCTTTGACTATTTATAATATATATAAAGCATGAAAACGTTTTATTATAAATGTCGAAATATTTATTTATAAATGTATACCAAGAGTTATTTAAGTCTTTTGTTAAAGGAGATGCTAAGATGTACGGATGAGCATAAGAAATGTCTAAAATTCGTCGAAGTGCTATGATATGAAATTACAAAAAACGAAGTAAATGCGAAATAATTATACTAATTAGATAGAAAACGAAAAGGTAGGTTCATGATACGTTTAAGTTAAGAAGTAAAAGTCACTACATCAAGAGATAAAGTCGATTTAAGTTGAAAAATTTAAAATCACTTTTTCTCGAAAATTCCTCGATTAATGCATGTTATTTTTGTAGGGTATGATAATGTGCCACGAAAAAGTGTCAGGTTACATGTCAGATTTGACATCATTTTGACATGTAAATCATGTTATTATTAATTAATGTCCAACACTTCCGCAAAAGTGACAGAGTCAAAACACCGATCGTAAAAAAGTGACGTTAATATTAATGCAAAGACGTGTTATCCCTCTTCCTGATGATTATGAATATGATCCAGAGCACTCTACGACAAAAATTCACAATATAGATGCACTGATGTTAATGAATTTGGCCAGAGATGCCTTTATCATAATCGGAAAAGCAGATTAAAAAATCATCAACATTTTTATCCGCCATTAGTTGTGGATTGTGCAAACGAAAGCAGAAGAAGATGCACATATATTTCCTCCATATCGTTTTCGAAAGAATTATCCAGAGATTTTGAAATAAAAATGGTATTATGATTATTTTATTGTTAGTCGAAATTTATTTAGTAGTTAATAGCTTCTGATATCTAATTGCGAAAATAAATTGTACTAAAACGTTATATAACTTTGATATGATTTGGTCATTGTAGACGGTTATTATAAATATGTGCAGCGATCTCGAATATCTTAAAATTTTACCGTATTTTGATATCAAAAATTGATAAAGATAAATGGAGGCTTGGTTTTGTAGGCATAAAAAGTATATATAACTAAAATCTAAATCTTTGCAATTGATTGTTTAGCTTGCACCTATGTTTTTTGACTCGAAATGTTGGTGATGTTTTGTTAAATATGAAATCGTATCTTGAACACCGAAATAATATCGGCTGTAAATGAAAAAAGGTGGTTACGCTATTTTCTTTGTCAGAAATCGATATTGTGTATAATCTGATGAAAGATTTATGGCAAAAGTTAATGCACCATATGCTATTAGGTTCTTTGCAATGCCCTATTTACTACCCTACTAATTTTATGATCAATGGATTGAAGCCTGTGAAGCACCAGCCATAACAACTTATTTTTAACAAATAACCTTAATTTTTCATTGAACAATTATTTAAACGCATCACATAATCATTTGCAAGCCCATAAAATCGATTGAAAATAGATTTCGAAAGAATTTCAGAATCATTTCTTGAATTGCCATGGTGCAAAACTAAAATGTCGTTCTATGACACAACACGAGCTCAGTGTATCATTTTAGAAACATTTGAGTACGGCCCCAAGCACCATGGCGCTGGTTGGTGGAGTTAACTCAATTTTCAGGAGCAAAGTGGTGCTACATATAACAAAGATTACTTGATTCAGCAAATGTATCAAACATTAGCTAGTGCATTAATACGTACTTCGTGTGTGAAAAAATCAATATTAATATGCGAAAAATGCCAATTTAAGAAGAGCATAGAAATTTGCAAAAAAATTATAACCTTTTCCTTATCGTTCCACCATTGATGGTGCTAAAGTATGCTGGTGAACCAGGTGGTGCCTAAATTATAGCACCATTCTTGCATGTATAGGTTGAAACAACTAAAAAGGGGTTGTATAATGAACAAGAAAGGGAGTTATCCCCATTATAAATCTGCTGGCTCTGATATTTTAAGTTCAGGCAGAGCCCGAAAGAATACGTTTTTTTTCGGGCAACTCGCCTCGAAAAGTTAACTTGTCAGACATTTCTAAAATAACTAAAAATTATTGATTGTTATCTTTTACAAAAAAAAAAAAAAAAAAAAAAAAAAAAAAAAAAAAAATTTTTTTAAAAAAAAAAAAAAAAAAAAAAAAAAGAAATATAAATAAAAAAAAAAAAAAAAAATTTTTTTTTGTTTTTTTTTTAAATAAAAATAATAAAAAATTATTTATTTTTTTAATTTATATATAATTATAAAAATTTATATTATTTTTATTTTTTTATTATAAAAAATAAATAATAAATAAATTATAATATAATAATAAAAATATAGA